>JAIPRM010000362.1:0-36332 GCA_025469315.1 Stegophylla sp. TES_Ste_2020 | reverse complement strand
ATATTACGGAAATTATTTATAAAAATTAATTTCTGTTACATTTTCGTTACTTGGATAACAACTGTAACTAGGGGCGGATCCAGAAATTTTTCAAGGGGGGGGGGTAATTAAAATTTATTATCGTTATAACGCTGAATAAAACTAGTATTTCTCACAAGTCACAATGTAATACATTTTTATATAATAAGCTCAAGGGAGGGGTATTTACCCTATTACCATCCCCCCCTTGGATCCACCACTGATTGTAACGAAATTACGTAACGCTTTGCACCAAAAGTAACGTCATTACTGTAACGCGTTACTTTCCGTTACATTACTACCAACACTGATTAGAACTATGATTCTCAATAAATAGGGAGGGTGGTATACATATAAGTTTGCACCGAGGCCTTTAATTTTCAAGCTACGGCACTGCATTGTTGTGTGATATAAACAAAAAATAAATAAAAAGTTTCAAACAATTGTAAATTTTACATTGAACTTGTTTCATAATCTAATCGAATACAATTATTTTGAAGAAATTTTATAAAATAAAGAAATCTATAATAATATGTAGGTATATAAAAAATGAAATGAAATAAATTTATATAAACTATATTACATTATAATAGGTTTCTTTATTTTATTATTGAGTATTAACCTTTGAACATTTTTTGTTTTACAATTTTATATATAGATTTAAATTTATATTGTAATATATAGGTATATTTTTAGTGTAAATAATAAATACCCAGTTTATTTAGTTTTTAGCATTATGGTCTCAATGATAATATGTATGACCTACAAAATTATTTTAACGAGATAAATGTTCAACTATATTTTATCAAAAACAATATACCTAAAAAAAGACATGAAACTCAAATGAACTGTTATCGCTCATTTAAAAATTTAAGGCTTAATTAACATGTTTTTTCTGCTCGGATATTATCGACGAACGCACTCGAATGAATAAAATAAACGGCTATCGGACGCACAAGCGAAAGTCAGCTGCGCCTGTGTGCATTACGACATCATGTAAACAATAAAGAGAAAAAACCTCCGCTTCGAACGCGCAGTGCGCCATCGCACTGAGACGAAACCCTCTACTAGCGTACCAAGTCCAGATTTTCCTCAAGTGTAATCAGATATGTAGTGAGATTACATCGTAATATTAAATTTATTATAATAAATATAAAATGTATTTATTGTGTACGGAGGCACATCTCGATCTCGGGTGTAAATATTTTGTCACCAGAGCATATCAGTGCAGTGAGGAGTGAACTCCTTCATTATCTGCTCAGTAACAAAATATATTGAATATTGATAATTATCTATTTAAGAATAACTAATTATTAAAACATATTGCATAAATTATACATAACATTGTTTTTACTGAATTGAATGTTTCATTTTATTGTTTTCTTTTACATCTATGTTATATTAAATATATATATATACATATAACGCTACCCCAACGAAAAAAGTAAAACTGAATTTCTATAATTTTTCAGGAAAG
Source organism: Stegophylla sp. TES_Ste_2020 (assembly GCA_025469315.1). NCBI lineage: Eukaryota > Metazoa > Arthropoda > Insecta > Hemiptera > Aphididae > Stegophylla > Stegophylla sp. TES_Ste_2020. Next base: position 34,837 of record JAIPRM010000362.1, on the reverse strand, counting down.
CCAATTAAAATTTCAAACATGAATTCTTATTCTGTTTTTTGATATTATTTGTAATAGCTATTTTTATTTTATTTTTAATGTAATGTTTGTATTAAAACTAATAACTGTATATAAGTTAATAATTTTTTAATTAATTATTAATAATGCCATTTCGCCTGAATAATTGTGGTCTTTGGCGTTTATACTAAAATAATTATTTTTAATCAATTTGGTCAAAAAGTTTTCGGGGGAAAATGTAGTAAACTATGCTCTATTAGAATGAAATTGTGATAATCAGAAAAACGTTAAAAGTGTAGTCAAATATATTTTGAAGTGACAACACGTATTTTGGAGTAGCTGTGCCTGTGGCACAGATGTTCGATAACAACGCCGTAACTTTATGGTACGAAGAGTGGAAATCGCGCACGAAATCAACGGAAATATGAATTGTTATGATAATTGAGTATGTAAAGTCCCGCATATAATTATTGTTCTTATTGTTGTTGAAAGTTGAAATCGATGTTCACGCACGGACTGTACGATTTTATGTGCGTCGGCAGCGTCAGCTTGCGGGTGTGGTGCGCAGCTCGTGCGTAAAAGCGTAAACGAGTCCAGTTTGCAGTGCTGCCGCGTACCGAGAGAATATCAAACGGGCACACTGCTATGGAATTGTGTTAAATAGCGGTGGATGAAGTAATCGGTTTTTGGTCGAACGGCGGCGGGGGGGGGCGACATAATGATCTGGAAAACGAGCTGGCGGGAGAGCGCCGCAGCTGCACAAATCGAGCGAACGATTGTGTGCGTGCGAGAGAGAAACGTGTGGCCAGCACTAGTAGTCACGTTATCTACACAATATAATGACAGTGGTTGTTCACGGTGGGCGTCCTGTGGTGGCATCCATCGCAGTCATATGTACGTATTCTCTTCCATGAGCAATGCATGCGCGCTACGGACGATAAGAATGGCTCTCGTAGAATAATAACAATGCAATGTTATTCAATGTGTATTACGATTGACATTATTATTAAAAACGTGCATATCGCTAGTGGGACAACGGCCCGCAGCAGTACGGTCGGAACGATATTAAACGTGTGATACATCTGTGTTGTTCTTCCATATCCGTCTTCTAGTTGCCGGAGTCATTGTCGCCGTCGTCTATAGCAGACGTCCTCGCCGCCGCCGCCTCCGCGCACAAGCACGTTTGTTTTACTCGCCGTCACATCGTTGTCGTTTACGTGCGCGCCGTATCGTATTTGTGGTGTGGTACGAGTGGTGTACCTTCGCGTTGTCGTAGCCGCTGCCGTAGTGCGTGCGTTGTTTCGCCGCCTCCGACGCCATTGTTGTTGTCGGCCTCGCCGGTTTCCATTGCGTAGCAAAACACGTTCTTGTGAATTATAGAGATTCTCAGGGACCGGACACGCGTCGTCGTCGTCGACTCGCCGTCGTGCGGTTATGTACATGCGAATGCAACCGTGGAAATCGCACGCTCTCGAAGATGTGATCACCGGATTAGCGGTACTCGCGTAAACAACACTTCCAGCGCTAATTGCGCAGTTTATTTAGCGTTGGACGCCTCGTCCGCCAGTGGAATTATGTCGTCCGCCAGCCCAAACATGATGTCCGCCGATGCTCCTGGTAAGCGACAAACCTCCGCGGAACGAAATTGTCATTTCGTTGTCGAGCATGGGGAGGGGGAGAAGTTTTTAGTGTTTATGCACGCATGTCCTATTAGTAGAGTATAAGTGCTACATACTTCGAGGATGGAGTTTCGGTTATCTGGTATTCCCCCTGGAATTTCATTTGTTTTTCCCTGACAACTGTTAACATAAATAATTTATTACTTTTAATAAAATAGGTACCTACCTACATAACTCATCTAATCGTATTCAATAAAGTATAGGTACCTATTTAATTATAAGTATAGGTACCTATTTATGTTTGTTATTTAATGTTCATTGCAGAGGCATTCGGTTTGCAGGTAGAGGTACCTCTGAAAACAAAATATCTTCATAAGTATTACATGTATTTAAAAATAATAGTAATAATAATGTTTTAGTTTGTATAAAGTAAATAGCTATCATACCTAGATAATATTTTCAAATAAATTAATATGTAGGTACTTATCTATGCCAAATGTACTAAAATTTGTAACCAATGAAAAAAAGAGATTTCATTGTAAATTGTGATAGGTAGATAGGTACATTTTTAGTGATTTATGCTATCAAATTATTTTCGGTCCTTATTGAAAGTAAACTACGTACCTACCTATTTCTTACTATTTTATATTAGGCAATTTATTTGGTTGTAGAATAAGTATTCAGTTTTTTTCTTAGGCGGTATTTTTTTTTAGGGTCCTTGAGAGTTAACTAGTTTTTGCCACTTTAGGTAGACAAATAGTTCAAAAAGAATGTTCAGTATTTTTATGTAGGTATTTTGATGAAGTAGGTAAAATTCATTACAAACAGGTAATTTCAGTAGAAAAGTAGCTGGGTATTTGGTAAGCATGTAAACAAATGTAAAAAATAGAATAAAAAATAAAGAAAAGGAAAAAATAATTAATGAAAAAAAAAGTTAAAAATGTCCCAAAATTTTTTTTCACATTTTCAAAATTTTTTTTGTACAAATTACTCTTAAATTGTTAATTTATTTACAAAATTACTATAGGATTTTGTAATTAGTTACACATTTACAGCGAGTAGGACATCGCGGATATAATGCATCCATCGGCGTGCATTGCGCACAATATTTTTATTATCATATCATGTTTGGTTGTCATTAAAATTGTTATCATTTAATAAATTTTAAGGAACAAATTAATTTTATCAAGCCATGCATTTTTTTTTCGTTTACCTAAATCAACATTTAAAAACAATGGCACAAAAAAAAGAATCGTTATTTATTGAGTTTTGTCATTTCGAAAATAAGTATTCTCAGTGTTACCTAACCGGTAATATAGTTATTACTGTTATTAGGTATGTAGCCTAAGGCTATGTTGGTGCGGACAACGCACGCATTTTTTTTGGCAAACAAGTTCTCAAGTTCAAATTTTATGAGAGAAAATAATTTTTCACATTTTTTTTTTCATTTTATCTTTAAAAATTATCTTGGGTATATCAGGATTAAAAATATTTGGCTGTGCAATGTGAACTGTGAATACAAAAAAATTAAATAAAAATTTATAAACAATATTTTTTACTAAATTTATATATAAGTATAGGTTAGTTCACCGGGAGTTGTTTGACTCCACTGCGCTTCACACATCAAAAATATCTTTGTCTTGCTGTGCAACGTGGGGACATTTCAACTTGATAATGGCGAATTCCATACATTTAAAAATACTAAAGAGTATCTACCTACATCAAAGGAGATAATAGAACACCTTGATTAATAATAAATTTAATTATGTATGAAAGTAGTTTAAGCTATTTTCGGAGTTATTTTAATTTATAAATGTTTGAAAATTCGAAAAAAAAATGTAAACAATTTTTTTTATTGTATTTGAATTGAATCATAGGCCCTTAAGTAATAATATTGGCGTGCACAGACCAAGTGACAGCACTAGATGTTGATATAGGTATATTATGTGATTATTATATCACATTGCCTGGACGATCTGTACATAGAAAATTTTGTAAAATCTGCCTATTTCAAGACAGCATAACTTGGAAACTAAGTACGTCTCCGAATTTTAAGTGAATTGTTTAAAAGAACTGTCTTCAGAGTAAGCAATTATACGTATTGATTTTTAAAATCTATAAGGTGGTAGGTAAAATGTATTTAAGCCAATATTAGTCTCTGTTCCAGGTCTCAGAAATTCCAGAAGATTTACAAGGTTGCTTTTAGTCCCAAACAGTTTATTTAACTTGCGTAGGGGTTCAGAGAGCTATAGCCGCCTGCTTTAAACTACCGATTCTATATTTATTGTCGTCTGGCTCATTAGGTCGATTTGGTATTCATTTGTAATCACTATCACTGGTCTTTGGTTCGATTTTGTCTATTGCTGCCCAATATTTCATTTGCGTTTTTTTCTTTAATGTTTTCACGTCTCACAGCAAGTCAAAATTACATAACACGCCAAAGGGTATTTTTGATTTGTGAAGTGAGTCGTGACCTTGATTACAATGAGCATTTTGAAATAATTCTAAGTCCTCGTGCTTGCATAAAATTTATTCGATAACAGAGTATAAACAGTCATGGCTGTAGATGTATAACCTCGTGTATAACTGTGTATATTGTATACCGATGTTCTGTGGAACACAAATGTTTTGTATACGTGGAATAAGTGTTCCTTCTAAATTTAAAACTATGGAAAAAAATGTATAACACAAATGAGATTTTTAGTGTCATCGACTTAAAATGTTTATTTTTATTGATTCATAAAACATGATAGTATAAGACACTTAGGCAGAAATCAGGAGGGCTTGGGATCTTAGATTCCAAAATTGATTCAAAGACCCCATATTTTTCATAAATTGCAAAAGATTAATATTATTGGGGGAGGGGGCTAAAAAAAAAAAATGTATCCTAATCCAGCCATTGGTCAATTATAACACTTGTATAACTGAAAAATGTTCCGCGAAAATCTTATAAAATATTAAACGTTCCGTCAGTCGAAAAAGGTTAAGAATCATTGCTGTATATAGTGTACCTAGACATGATAATAAAACAGTTTTGCACATGTCTGTGGACGCGTTATATCCACAGTGTACGTGGATCTAGCCTCAGCCTAAAAGTGGTGTAATTGCGTGTAATTGATTACAATTTACAAATGTAATTTGCTTATGTAACTTCATTGGATACCTAATCATAAAAGCATATTGATAGGTTTCTTATATTGGTAGGCATACCTATCCAAACATTTTTAGCTCGATTTTTGTAAGTGTTGTTAAAATATTCTTGGATTTGTTTTAAAGATTTTGTATTTATGTTATTTGTAGTTGTCAGTATAATATGCGTAGTGTACATATTTCGATAAAAATTACTCAAATGAAATTTAAATAATGAACTTGGAGTGATTTTGGCGGAATCAAACTTTGTTAGGTTAAGATTTCTAGTGAGTCACTTTTTGCTGGTTTAAGTCACTTTTTTATATTTATATGATATTCTGTCTATGACATAAACTTTATGCCTCGTAAAATAATGCAAACAACCAAATACTATAGGCCTATATGAAGGTCTAAACTTGAGTCTATTGCACTGTAGGAACTGGTATTGATATGTCCCTGCGTTAGCACATTCACGATAGCATGCAAGAATTTATGATATCTACTTATATACTACATTTTTTTTTCACATTTTTATTGTTTTTGGAAATCTAATTAATTTTTGTAAGATAAATTATACATTAAAATCTTCTCGAGACTCGGCCAATCCATTAGTAAAAAGTGTCCTACTGAAAATTGTTAAGTATTTTTTGAAGTATTTATTTTTCTTAAAATAAATACTTTTATTAGTATTTAATTATGTATATAAATAAATAAGGTAAAATCGATGGTTAAGTCTCATCAATAAAGAGGCTTCTAATTTGATAATATATATATAAATTATGATGTTTATATTTTATTGTAATTTAAAATTATTTATGGAATATTCATTTGGTGTGAGTAAATGTATGAAAAATTTGTATTTTTGTGAATGTTGTAGGTAATGTAACAAGATAATTTTTTAATTCAAAATTTAAGTTCAATGCGTGTATGTATATCAGTATAATATGTAGGATCAGTTTACTATCACTAATTAATTTTGTTATTCTGGTTGAATATTGACCATTTGGTGATACTAGTATAAATAATTATGTGACTTATGATATAAATTTGATCATTTACACAAATAATGAATTGAACATTGATTATTCTGTTATTAAATAATAATTTTTAAAGAAATGATTATCGGTTTTTTTTTTTGTATTATAACACATCTGCTAAGAGAATCCTACCCTAGGGATGAAGAATACCCATGGTATAAAGTTTGTCCTTTTTTTTATAGATTCATATTATTATGAAATATATTTTTTTTTTTCGTTTTAAGAAAAATTTAATGAAGACCTTGAAAACTATTCTGCCCTCTTAAATCTAATAGCAAGCATACGCCAAAAATTGAAAAATGAGTTTTAAGTTATTGTATCATTTACTTTAAAGGCATACTGAATACTGATTATAAATAAAATACTGAATATGCTGTTAAGTACAAAAATTAAATGAATATAGGTACCTTTGAATATCATGAAAGCATTTAATTGTTAATTTTAAATTTAGTTGGACTGCTAAACTGGATTTGGTTACACAATATTTCCCACAGTGGTAAAATATAAAAAGCAAGATATTTTTCACGAACAGTGACCCATAGATTGGGAAACATTGGTATATGTCATTAATTCCGTGATAGACAAAGAAATGCATTTATAGTTTTTCAAAAATTATTGAATTGTTTACTCAACTTTTTGACATGTTCATTTGAAAAGATAGATAATGTTTTATCGCCATATTATGTATTTTTTGACGCTGAATATGATTTTGTAAATTAAAATCCATGTGCATGAATAGTTTTTTAATTATTTTATTCTGTTTTGAAAATTCAATATTTTCGGTTCTTTTATTATTACCTATTATTTCAACGGTATTCAACGCTGTTAGTGTGGCGCAATGGGTAAGGACTAGCGTCATATTAGAATGCGATAGTGTTGTGTTTAGATCTTGCTCGTTAAACTAAATATTTTGCACTTTTTTCATCTGTGATTGACCAGAGGTGTGTCGCCTCTGATAATGATTATCGTGTCGATAATTATTAGTACTAAGTATTACCCGAGGTATTATCTTATAATGCATTAACACTGATTTACAATAATTAGAACCGCTTTATTTTATTTTATCATGATATTTAATTTTTTTGTAATCACAAATCATTTATAATGTATTCATTAGGTGTAAGTGAATATATAAAAATCAATTTTAGTTTTTTGTAAATGTTGTATATGTAACAAAATAATTTTTAGTTAAATTTTATATTCAATTCATCAAAACTGATAATTATTATTGTGTATTATCTCCACTCAGAATCGTTTTATTGAAGAAATGATTTATCTTTTCTTTAAAATTCAGTATGCCCGTCAAGAGTATCTCACCCGACGTGCGAAGTATACACTTTTTGGATTTACACTTTTAAGTTAAAAAAATCCTAACATACTTCGCACCATGGGTATTTTTCGTTCTTTATGTGGTACTTTGTAGGTGGGTTAAATTTTAAAGAATATTTCATTTTTCGATGAACAATTTTGAGGGAAGCTTCAGTTTATTTAAGATAGTTTTGCTTAAAAATTATACAGTTTATTATTAGGTATTACAAAAAAAAAAAATCATATTCACTCAATCAGTTTTATATTCTATTACTGACTGAAAAAAAGAAAAATGAATGTTTTGTAGGCATTTTTGTCAAGTAAGAGGGCAGTTTACTCCAAATTTTGAAAAAATTATTAGAAATTTCGAAAAATGAACTTTTAAAAATACTATCTAGTTGCAAATTCTAATTGAAAAGGTTGCTGGTAAAACCTTTTGGACAAGTATTTCTATACAAAATAATATTTATAGAAAAAATAAATAAATAAAAATAATCATTGTAAAAACATTAACTAATTCACTAAAGTAAATCTTATTACTGACTAAGTAGATATGTTACATTTCATTCTAGTAGGAATTACACAGTTTTATCTTTTTTCTAAACAAAGCAAAAGAACACTAAATATTTGTAATACTCAACACTATTCAAATGATCTATGAAGGAAGGTCCATTACCCATTAATTTATATTAATATTTATATTGATGTTTACTCAGCAGGAGGTATTAGTTAAAAGTATAATTTATTATTATAAGAATAAAATTCTAAGAGAATTATTAAAATTAATAGTAAAATGGTTATTTAAAATAAAAGAAAATATAATATTATTTTTTTGACTTTTATAAAACCTGTTTATCACTATTAAAAATTCTACTGATGTGATTTTTATTGAAGATGACATAAAAAATACCTGCTCATACTGAAATAATAATTTTAATGTTTTAAATTTAAACATACCATTTATAATTTAAATTGGGTATAATCATAAAGTTGTACATATTTTAGGTAGGTACTGATCAAAATTGTATTTATAATTACAAATACTGTTACCTTTTAGATTCTGAACGAAGTGAAGGAGCTTATGATTTTATAATGATTTTTATTTTTTTTCTCTTTCTGTAAACACTTTTTTGTATAGAAATACTTGTCCGAAAAGTTTGATCAATATCTTTATAGAACCGAAATCGTTTCCAGATAGTACTTTAAAAAGGTCATTTTTCCAATTTCTCTATAAATTTTCCAAAAACGGCGAAAAACTGTCGAAAAATTGACAAAAAACGGTAAAATACGCAATTATGAAATTGCCGTAAAATTGAAAATTACTTTTTTACTTAACTTCTAAAATAATGCAGCTAGGGATTTGAAATTTTCACCAACTACTAAAAATAGCTATGAGAACATTTTGTAAAAATTTCAAAAAAATTTGATCAATTTTGAGTTAAGTACGGCATTTTGAGAATTTCATAAATTTATCATTTTTTGTTAGTTTTTATGTAATAAAATTTTTGATTTTTGATATTAAGACTTGAAAATTTAATATGATCTCACTGACATATATTATGTCTAATTGACCTGAAAAAATCTCAAAAATCGTTAGTCAACTTTTTTTTATACCCGTTTGTAGTTAGAATTTCGATGAAATTAGTTTTACATAAAATTACACACTTTAACGTATATATAAAAAAATTGTTCGACTGATTGTTTTGAAATTTGATGCCTAGATAGAGAATTTCATTGAGAATATTTTGGTGCAATAAAATTTCTTACGGACAAATAATTAAACATTTTACTAGGGTTTGATTGAAAAAAAAATTGGAGAAAATACAGACGGATATTACGAAATATCTATATACTATAAGCATTTAATTACTGAAGGTTGATAATGTTTTATTGCATCTTATGTACTTTTCGACGCTGAATACGATGGTGTGAATTAAAATCCACGTGCAACAATATTTTTCTAACTATTTTATTCTATTTTTAAATTTCAATATTTTCAGTCTTATACTAAATACCTACTATTTCACCTACACAGTCAAGTAATGGGTCGTGGCGTTCGATTCCAGCCCAGCACTCTGAATTTTATGCATTTTTTTGCTCATATTATTAACTTTCTTTGTTCAGAATCAAGAGAATCCCACTCAACGTGCGATGAACACTCCAATGAGCGAAGTACACACTTTTTTTAATATGCAATTACCCATATGAGTTAGAACCTACAATTGACGAAAAGATCAATTATGATTAGATAATAATGATTTTAAGAAGCTTAGTTATCTGTTGAAAGATTTTGCGATTGATTTATAAATTTATTAATAAGACTAGGCAAGTATTATTGAAATATTTGGTAATCTATGGCAATCATTGAAATCAGTAATTTGGTGTACTAAATTTTTATCGGAGTACCCATTGGTATAATTACTGTTAGGTATAAAGTCCTTAGGAGATTAAAACCTGTATTTAAAAAAAAACCACATAAACCATACCTATATCGCTCTATATGGTATTCTTTGATCCTTGTGTGGGAGTGTTGAATTTTAATGTAACTGTGTGTGTATGTAATTGCTTATAGTGAAACTTCGTTTTGTTGTACAAGACAATCATTTTCAATTTTATATCAAGTTTCTATGTTTAATAATTTTATAAATTATTTAGGCACTTAACTAGTCTTGAAAATCAACAATTTTGCTTGGTATAATTTAGAGCTCTAATAAAAAGTAGTTAAAAGTGCTAGTCTAGTGCTAGCTACTAGTCTAATTGCATACCTAATACTGTTCCGGAAACTTGAGTTACCAAAAAAATAGCGAGCTACTAGGAACATGATTTGTGCATTTCCATGATCTGTCATCGGTCTGATTTTGGTTGAAAGCCAAGCAGAGTAGTGCACAGTTATGGATTTAATGATCGAGAAATTAATGCAGATTTATTTAATTTATTCAACCAATCATAAAAAGTCAGTTAACTAAGCGTTTCTGTTGAAAGATTTGATAAATAATATCCCAAAAGTACAATTCCAAGGTGACATGATTGTCAACAAAGGGACAATTCTGTTTTAAACCGTATGTATGGTCACCCTATGATATGTCAAATAAATTAACTAGTTATTGTATTATGTGTTTTTTTTTTATAACAGATTAACTTAAAGAGCATAATAAAACTGCATTCATATTTTTTTTTTTATTCACAAATATCTATGACCAGGGGTCGACACTTAAATCACTTAAGAACTATGAAATATGTGGTGTAATGTGCATCGAAAAAATGTAAATTATACGTTAGGTGTAATATCTTCTAAAAGTTCAATAATTAAAAACATTTTACACATTTTTTCAATCATAATTGTGTGCTTATAAAAAACTCCTTAAATTTATTTAAAATTTTATATTTTTAGGTTTATATATATATTTATATGTTCACTCCCATTACTGAATATTTTGGGAATAATTTGTCTATCAACAACGAATTACTAAGTCAATCACTTTATGATGTTTTAAATTTGTTTATAATTGCACTGATTTAAAGTGTTTTTCCATACTTTGTTTTTAGTTATTTCTGCACTTATTTGCAATAAATAGTAAAGAAACTAGAAAAATAGCTGAAAAATGTAAAAACCTTAAAATATTCATTAAAAACTTTTGGCATTGAATTTGTTTTATTTGGTCTAATAAAGTTTCTTACAGATAAAGACATTCTACAAGGGTTTGAATGAAAAAAAATCTGAGAAAGTACAGACAAAATATATTACGAAATATTTTTAGTTTATTAAAACTGTAGAAGGTTAATAATGGTTTTTTTCGCCATCTTATGTATTTTTCGACATTAAATGCGATGGTGTGAATTAAAATCTATGTTCATCAATAGTTTTCTAATTATTTTATTTTGAAAATTCAATACTTTTGGTTATTATACCTAATATTTTAATAATGTTATTGTGATGTTAACTGGTTAAGGCGCCAGTTTAGAATGCGATGGTACCGAGCTTGAATCTTACCCGGTAATAAATATTTTGCGCTATTTTCAACTGTGATTGACCAGAGGTGACACGATAATCATTAGTACTAATTATTATCTTATAGTTCATTAACACTAATTTACGATAATTAGAGCCATTTTATTTTATTTTATCATGATATTTTTATTTTTTTGTAATTACAAATTATTTATAGAGTATTTATTAGGTGTAAGTGAATATTTGAAGATCAGATTTGTTTTTCATAAATGTTGTATGTTACAAAATAATTTTTAGTTCAATATTTAAATTTAATTCTTCAAAACTGGTAATTATTATTGTGTATTAGTTGAAGCTCCACTCAGAATTGTTTTATTGAAGAAGTGATTTATTGTTTTTTTAAAATTTAACACACCCATCAATAGTATCCCTCTCGAGGTGCGAAGTTCACACTTTTTAATTTTAATTTAATTTGTCAATTTAACAATAAAAATTAAAATAAAAGTTTTTAATAATATAATGTGTTATACCTGTGTACCTATATATGCTATTATTTATTTTTTAAATTATTATGAATATTATTTATTATCACGATAATTTTGATAATTTTCCATATTATCTTAAAATACGTGAACCCTGGAATATTCCTAGTGGAACATATGTAGTTGTCATTTATTGATCGTGATTCATGTGTTATTACTGATTACAATTTATTAGATATTAGTAATATGTTACTAGGTTAGTAATACCTATCTTATTTACTACTTGGTTACTATAACTTAATACTTAGGTCTTATTTGCCACAAAATTCTTTCAATTTTGTTTGGTTTCAGGAACAATATATAGATGGATAGAGAAAAAGCCTCTAACCGAAGCTGTTTCATGGACATCTAGGGAGAAATTTTGGTTGTTTATAGCTGTTTATCACTATGGAACGCATGATTGGTAAATATAAATGTTTGAAATAGTTTAAATGATTCTTATTTGATATATTTTTTTTAATAGTAAGGATTATATCTTATGAATATTGTTTTATTAAACCATGCAGTCATATTATTATAATTTTTAGGAAATCTGTTTCTCAAGTTGTTAAAAATGCAGGAGAACAATACAGACCTAAAGACTGGTATACGCCAAAAAGTATTGAACGACAATTTAAAATTATTGTGTCCAGTCAAAGTGAGGAAGTGAAGTCATTACCCCTTGATGAAATGGTGCGACACATTGCTGAAAACTTTAAAAATGGTATACACATTTTAATAAAAATATCTATTTTTCATCCATAGTCAAATGAAATATTATTGGAGTAGAATTACTTTGAATATTCTGTGTTTAAAATTATCTCATTTATTGCTATAGATTATAATCAAGATATTAGCAAATCAAATGATTCATTAAAAACAAAGTATTGTGGATTGTTCAGCATTTTGGACCGTATGAAACAAGGAAATTTGTCTAGAAATGAAGTTATTAGTCTTTATTCACAAGCAAAAAGGTTTTTATTATAAAATTATTGGATTCCTAATTTTATAATGTTTTTCCCCTTAACTATTTTATTATTTTATTTGATTGTTCCTGTATCTAATTTTTGTAGAAATGAAAATGAAGATAAACAATATGTGGAACAACTTATGACAATGCAATATGCTAGTTTAGCGTCAGAAAATTCAAGTTCCGGATTATCAGAGGAGGTGAATATATTAGATAGGAAAATATTCAAATTAATTTGTTTCAGTTATTATATTTATAGACTCATATTTTTTTATTTTATACAGATAATTAAATGGAACACACCATCTGCCCCTTTGTTGACAAGCCTTTTAAGATCCCGTAATACTATACCAGCTACTAGGACTGTGACTACTATTACTTCTTTATTACAATCTCCAGGTGGCACATCTAGAACTAGATCTGGGAAAATGTTACCATTATCTTCTAGTGTTAAAACTACAAGTGCCCAGGGTAATCCTTTTATTTTATTTATATTCATATACTTATTTATTATTGTTTATTTTAAAACATATAAAAACTGATCAAACCTATAAATTATAATAAATTAACAGTTATTTTCAATTTATAAATTGATAGGCACACCTACACTTTCCAAACTTCTTGAAGCACCAGCAAATCCGTATTTATCAAGTCCACCTCAGTCAACGCAGAAAAATAAACAAAGTGAGTGTTATTACTTTTATTTTGTGTCTAACTAATAGATTGATTGTTCAGAAGTAACAAATTCTGTAATATATATATATATATATAGTGTAACAAATTATGTAAAAATATATATATAGTGGAACCTTGATAAGTCGAAAAAAATTGTGTTGTTCCCTTGCGAAAACCTTAATTAATTGAAAGAAAAACCATAGATAACTCAAATATTCTGTGTTGAATGTAGATGGATAATGACAGATAATTTATATAAACATTTGTCTAATCGGCTTGTGTGTTCGAATAATTTTATCTAATCGCGTTTATTGTGTTAATTATAATACATAATACGTATTAACTGACCTTGGCACGCCACAGTATTTTTCATTTGGTTTATATGTTTCAATTTTTTGTTTATTTTAATAAAATATTTAATGATATTTTTTACACTGTATTTAATAGTAATTAAGCACTTTTATACATACCTTCAAACATTTAAAAAACTTAAATAAAAAAAATAAAAAAAATATTTCAAAAATTCTGTAAGATGAATTTTTTCCTAAATTCTTGATAACTCGAAAACCTCAGTAAGTCAAAAAAACGCATTTCCCTTGAATTTTGACTTATAAAGGTTCAATTGTGTATATTTATATACATTTATATATGTTTCGTACAAAGTCTGAAATTGTACAATTCGCGAAGTGTACAATATTGTTGTACAAAATAAATACATTGTGAGAGAAAATATTATGTACATCATATATTTTAAGCACGATCATAGGTATGTTTTTCTATATTATAAGACTATGTATTTCCAAAATTATTCTTGAAAAACAAAAAAGTTTAATAAATAAAGTACATGGAACAGTTATTTTGAATACATATTATATTAAAGCAACATTTATCACACAGTTAAAAAAAAACATAATTAGAATATTTTAGTTTGTCAAACACTTCTTGTCTCTCAAAAATTATTTTCTTAAAATTATTTACACAACAAAAATTTTTAGACAAACAGTCACATAACTTATATACAAATACAATTAACTTCTACAATATAATTCATGAACTGCACAAAAATATTTTAATTATAAATATTTTTGTAAAAATAAAATGTGCTTTGCATCCCTCAATGCCATAATTCACTTGAATTTAAAAATAATAATATTGTAGAAATTAATTGTATTTGTATGTGAGTTATGTGACTGTCTGTTTAAAAATGAAATAATTTTAGGAAAATAATTTTCGAGAGACAAGACATATTTGACAAATTAAAATATTTCTAGTTTTAGATTCTGAACGAAGTGAAGAAGCTTAAGTTTTTACAATGATGTTTAATTTTTTTTTTCTTCCTCTGTGAACACTTTCATATAGAAATACTTGTCCAAAAGTTTCGATCAGTTTCTTTATAAATCCAAAATCGAATCCAGATTCGAGAGTACTTTTGAAACATCATTTTTCAATATTTTTTTTTTCTCAATTTTTTTTAAAAAATACGAAAAAATTGAAAAAGAATTGTCAAAAAACGGCAAAATATGCAATTAAAAGCAATTTCCGTAAAATTAAAAATTACTTTTTGACATAACTTCTAAAATAATGTAGCAAAGGACTTGAAATTTTCACCAACCACTAAAAATAGTTACGAGAACATTTCATAAATAATAAAATTTGGAAAAGATTTGATCAGTTTTGAGTTAAGTACAGCATTTTGAAAATTTCGAATTTTTTGTTAGTTTTTATGTAATAAAATTTTTGATTTTTGATAATAAGACTTGAAAATTTTATATGATCTCTCTGACATATATGTCTACTTGACCTGAAAAAATCTCAAAAATTGTTTGTCAATTTTTTTTTATATCCGTTTGAAGGATCCGTTTTGTTAGTTTTACCTAAAATTACGCACTTTAACGTACATATAAGAATATTGGCCAAACCGATTGTTTTGAAATTTGGTGTCTAGATAGAGAATTTCATTGCGAATATTTTGGTACAATAAATTTTCGAGGGTAAGACTGAAAAAAAATTGATAAAAGTACAGACAAATTAATCGAGTATTTTAGATAACGAACACTAAAAGGTAGGCATTGTTATTTGCTTATCTTATCCCACATATTTTTCGATGCTAAATTTAATACGATATAAGTCGGTAATTACGGTGTGGCTTTTGACTGCCGCCAAATATATTTCTCAAGTCCGCGACTCCTTATCAGTTATTACAGATTACACGGACTGCCATGTATAACATGTTACGCCGAATTCAGCAACACTCAAATACACAATATTCGGGTACCTACTCAACGTTACAACTCGACTCGACTCGAAAAAAATTATATAAAATACACTACTAACCCAACATTTAAATAATAGTAGTTATTTGTTAAACATATCTAACCCACTATTTTATATTTATATTATTTACTTCATTCATTCAGAATCGTTTTATTGAAGAAATGATTTATCATTTCTTTAAAATTCAATACATCCGTCAAGAGTATCTCACCACACATGCGAAGAACACCCTGATGAGCAAATTACACACTTTTTTTTTTTTAACTGTACGAAAATGTAGCTTTAATATAATTATATATCAAAATTTATTAGGATGTGTGCAAAATAACTGAAATAATCAAAAAGAATTTTTGAGAGATAGGACTTGTTTGACAAACTTAAATATTTTTAGTGATATATTTTTTTAATTGTACGATAAATATTGCTTGAATATAATGTGTGTTCAAAATAACTGTGTCACATATTTTATTAATTTGTATTTTTGTTTTTTAGGAATAATATTGGTTATACATAATCTTATAATAATAGAATTTATCATATCGAAAACGTACCTATGATCCTGTTTATAATATTCGATGTGTTTTCTCTGTTATTTCTTACAATTTATTTACTTTGTTCAATAATATTTTACACTTCGCAAAGTGTACAATTCTGGGTTTTGTATGTAATGTATTATCATACATGCACACACACACACACACGTATAAGGGTAATCCTTATTTTTCAATTTCAATATTTTGGAACAATCTATTCAGGTTGTTATGCTGCCATGAATTTTAAATTTGCATAGATTTATATTTCATTTTTCATCAATATATTCAATTTGAGTTTTTAAATAGTTTAGAAAATTGAATTTTATTGTTCTATATTGTTAAAAAAATAATAATTTTCTTACATACCTATATAATATATATAAATATATAAAATAATAATTTTCTTACGTATAAAAAAAATATATATATATGTATATATACACTGTTTAAAATTTCAAAAATATTTCCCTCGGTTTGCGCATGCGCTACAAAACCTTTATTTTTAACGGTTACACTTAATTTTAGTACAATATCTGAATATAACTTAATTTTTTTAAGAAAGAAAAATAAATACACATTTCTTATCTTGAAAATTGACTAAATAACAGCAATCTTCAGTTTAAATTGGAACAATTTTTGATATATTTTTCAATTATCTGTAATTTACCAATTTTAGAACATATTTGATGAATAATAAATGTTTACAATTGTGGATTTATTCCGAACATATGAGATAAATTTGCACCTTACAGTACGGCCAGCAAAACTAGAAGTGTGATCATTCCGCACCAAGTGGCCGTTTTCGTGAAAACCAGGGGTTTTAAATATGCTGATTATTTGAGTAGTGGCTTCACATTCTTTTTTTCGAAATAAATATTGAGTACCCTTTGTTTATGTATGTACAATATGTGTAACATATAATAGCCTGCCATCGTGTGTGACCTTCGCACGCCGAAACCCTGTCAATTTCAATACAAAACTTATCATCTGCTGTATGTTTTCTGTGTGTGCTAACTGTGTTGATTGTGATAATTTGACTTGAGCTCGTTACAAATTTTTTGTACGTTTGTTATGTATTGTTTATTAGTACATTTTTGTTTTTTTTTGTGGTTTTTCATTATTTTTGTGTGTAAATTGTTAATTTGAAATGTCTATCCGGCCAGATATTTGTTCGAGCGGCGATGATGACTACGGCGAAGAGTAGATTTTATTATTATTATTATTATTACTATAATTTCAAATATTGTAAATATTTTGAATGTTATACATTTTTGTATTATTTTAAGTTGGATAAATTAATAAATTAATAACGAATGTATAATACAGAAATATAAAATATTATGTCTTAATGGTAAAGGCCCGTTTCATAGCCTCGTGTACGAAAATACAATACGCGCGCGCCGTACGAGTTGCAGTGTAACGGGTCTATTATAACGCGTGTAAGCATCTTTGAAATTATTTTACGCGGTAAAGCATTTTTCGAAACCCTTAAGAAAAACGGCCACTAAGTGCGTGACAATCACACTTCTAGTTTCGCTGGCCACAATACAGTTATTTGCAATCAAAAATAATTTTTAAAATGATAAATTAACGTAAAATTGAAAATTTTGCGAAAATTGTGATATTTATTATGTGTTGCCAACAACAAATAAAGTTGCGCATGTGCAAACTGAAATGGTAAATATTTTTTAAACTTGCTGAAAATGTATATCAGTACTATTCTCATTACCTTAAAAATCCTGCTTTGGTCCAATGTCATCTTGCCGAAATAATATTCGTATTATTGAAAAATTAATGATTAAAATTAATGAAAAATTAATTGAAACTTTAACTCGACATCTGGTCAATTTTGGATTTAGTGCACTATTTGAGAGGATCAAAAATAATTTAAGAAAGTTAGTTCTATCCAAATTTGGTGTTTAATAAAATGTAAGTTTTGCTGTGCGTGTTCACAATGAAATGGTTAAACATTTGAAAATCATCACATAAAAACACATTTGTGATATTACTCTTACAAAAATTCTCATTTCAATTCAAGATGACTTACCATTTAAGTAAAATAAAACATGGTGTGTGTGATATATTAATAATTATATATATATTAATAAAATTAATTTTATGATTAACATTTGCAAATATTTATTTGTTTGTAGGTGAAGTTGTTGGAACAGATAAGCTTGTTGGGAATACTTCTAGAAAAGTGAGTTTGAAAATGTGTTATCTCTTACAATACTATAATAGTGTACTTTGTTTTAATATTTGCTTCATAAAATCATTTCTATGTCTGACTGTCATTTTAAAGTTTTATAGGTATGAAATCTAATTAAGTAAACCATTTTTTTTTTTCATTTTATTAAAAATAGATAATTTTTGAAAATGAAATATTTATTTAAGAAATATTCTCAATAATTGTGATATTACTTTAAAATTCAATTGAGTATAACATGCGTGTATGTATGTATATGTGTGTGTATATATATATATATATATATATATGTGTGTGTGTGTGTATATATATATATATATATATATATATATATATATATATATATATATATATATATATATACAGTAAGATTAAATTTAACCACTGGTTATAATATAATATCAATGAATTCTAATTCTTCAGTGCTATTATACTACAATAATATATGTATTAAGAGGACGTTACACTCATATGTGTTTGTCTCTGTTAGGTTATAAGGATTTCAAATTATTATATTAAACATTTTCATAACACTTTAAAAATTCCAATGTACCGCCAATCAAGTGTTTGATTATGCTCAACTTTACCCTAAAATTAAAACTAACAACAAAAATTGGTTCTCTAATAATAAATTTGCCATATTGTGCATTGGTAAGACAGAGACGACATATGCCGCTGTAGCATCCTCTCAATTATTATATTATACTATATTAGTTTTAAGTGCAAAAGTTTTAAAGAGTATTTATTTTACTTTGTAATTGTTAATAGTAAGGCTGTGAATTTTAAAATTTCTGTAGTATTATCAATTAAATATTGAACATTTTTGTTTGCTAATTGACTGAAATATGAATTCCATAAATGAATACTGTATAATTTATATGTGAATATAGTTTGGTATAATACTTTTTTTCCAATACATTTTTCTTTATATGCATTTAAGAATTTATTTTTTTTCAATTTATAAAATAAATGTTAAACTGACAGTTTTACATTTTAGAAAAAATAAATTCCTATTTTATTAATTATAATTATAATTATATATTATTAATTATAATTATACTATTAATAATTGTCAGTTCAACTTTCGTAATAGTTTTTATTCAATTTTTTTTTGTTTTTAACGTAATATTTTTTTTAATCCCTACTAACTCATTCATTATGATTATGCACTGCTTTGAATTTACTAATTCAAATTCAATAGAAAACAGATGCATACAAACACTTAATTCACATTGCATTAATATTAATTTTATCATTTAATTTAAATCATCCAATCTAATTATTTTCTGCCCCAAGATTAAAAAAGCCAGATATACTTCTTATCATGGATATTCTTTTTGGTGGTTGTGGTAAATCATTCCTTCAATAAAAAGTTTCTTAGAAAAACTTCAATTTACACAAGTCAGTTCTACTGGATGATGTTGAAGTTGATTATTTTCTATTATAATTTTTTTTAAAATTTTTATCCACCTAGTTTTATACCTCACTATGAACTAAGGTTAGGAAAAATAATTTTTTGAGGAGAATAAAAAATTAATTTTCATTTACAAACATATTTTTTAAATTTTTCCTAAATTGTAGAAAAACTGTTGAAAATTTTGAAACATGACCATTCTTATGCGCCATCTACGGCACCTAAGGTACCAACTGATTTTTGATTAAAAATTCAGATTATATAGAATTTCTCGGACAAGTAATTTCTATTCGGCAACGCATAGGTACACAGTAAAAAAAATCCATTATAAAAACATTAATTTTTTGCCTTACATATTTGCTTTAGCTTATATTTAATTTATATGTATTTCTAGTATTATAATTGTCATTTTACGACATCCCATCATGTCTTAAATTTATTTGGACTAGTATCTACATAAATATGGTAATTATTTAGTGGTTCTGATTTAAAATTTTTTATCATAACTAATACCTAATATTAGACAGTTTTCATTGTATATAAATGTTTATTTTTTGTTTGTGGTTATATTAATTCACAGCCTTCCATATTAGTAATGACTATAAAGTTTATAGGTCTCTATTTTTTTTATATTTAAGAAATTTCATTTATTTTTACATACATATGTAATTTAATAAATTTATTTAAATAATTTATAAATTAATTAAAGCAAATATGTAATAAATTAATCATTTTTTAGGAAAACTCGCTGCCAACATCATTAAATAAAGTATGGGGTGATAATGTGAATACTTCTGGGTCTTCTAATCAGATAAATAAATCTGATTTATCAGCTTCGAAGAAACAGTCGCCTAAGAGTCCTGTTTCAGCAGTTAAAAACGGATCTAAAGTAACTTCAAATATTATTAGTTTAATAAGTGACAGTGATAATGATGAGGACAGTGAAATTCCTGTACTGAATACTAATCTTAAAGAAAAGAAAGATACTTCTATTATTAGTAAAATCGAACCAAGAGCAACAAGAAGTCAAACAAGAGCAGAAGGAAATAGTTTTAAGCAATTGAATGACACTAAAATGTATGATGAAAAGAAAGAGCAACAGATTTTACAACAAAAAAGTGAAGTATCACAATTGACTGAAACTAATCATTTTATTGAAGATGACATAATCGATATAGATAAAATTGAAGTTGAACCTTTATCAATGGTTCAAAATGAAATAACTCCTCGTTCTAAAGTGACACGATCTTCTGTGCAAAGATCTCTTTTAAATACCGCCACAGAGAATTTATTACCAAACAAAGTGAAAAGTAAGGAAATAAGCAATCAAATGTTAGAAGAAATATCTGCTAATTTTGTTTTGAATTCAACAGTAAAAAATGTAGCTACAGAGTATAAAAATGTTATGGTAGGTAGATCTCGGATTGACAGTTCAAATTTATCTAGATGCATTGTTCCAATTGGTGGCTCAACTGTTAATGATGCTATTATACTACGTAAAGATGGTCAGTCTTTCCCAGCTCCTGTTAATATGTTGACTACATTTGATGGAAAAATATTGAAACAAAATAGAATATTTGATCTTAAAGGAACAAATTTAAAGTGTATTGATGGTAAAGTGTTTACGAACCCTGTGGTAGTACTTAAAAAACCATTTAATATTAAATTAGCTCCTGAGCTGAAGAACAAAACTGATGATATTCAATTAAAAAATAATGATCCCAAAAAAACTATTAAGTTAAATAATAGTTCACAAAATTTAGTTAATTTACTTGACGGCCATCACTCGTTTTCTAATGACGATATTTCCTTTGAAGATGATGTGGTTATTGATGTTGATAGTGGAACTACAAAAACAAAAAAATTATCTAGCAAAGTAGCTGGATTACCAAACTTGCCTTTAACAGTTGTCAGTTCTAAAGACCGTCCAGATACATCGGGTATTTTGAAACCTTCTAGTGTTCAATTAAATGAGAAAAGAACTAAAACATTATTTAATGTATTTGGTAAACCACAAACCATATCAAATATTCCTTCCAAATTATCTTCTAATCAAGATAGTGCATCTAAAGTTGAAATAAGTAGCAATATGCGTGAATCCAACAACCATTACATAAAAGAACTTGAGTTTGATTTTGATCAATCAATTACTCAAAATTCCTTATCAAATTTATATCACGGTGTTGGAGAAATTGTTGAAATGAATCCATTTGATAATGAAGTATTGAATTCTTTGATTCAATGTACTTCATTAGATAATAGTGAAACTGAAGAGCCACAGAATGTAACTAATGTAGATTATGGTGATTCTTCTTTGAGTGGAAGTGATTCAACTATTGGAGCATTTGATACATTTGCTCAAATTACTAGAGTTCTGCCAAAACCATCTGAAGATACTAGCAATCATATTCTTAGAATCAAACAAGAAAAACTTGATCCAAGTTATGATGGTGTATCAGATTTTCAGGCTGAAGGAACATTTAATCAATCAAATTTCATTTTTGACCTTTCAGGTTGTAATACAATACCAGTTTCAGCACCAACAATCCCAATTACTGAAATCGCTAAATCAAAAATGATGAATGAAGCTATTTTGAGTCAAATTAATTTGAATGATGATGAAGTCACTACAAATGCTGTAGATACTGTAGAAACAATTCTCTTGAGCGATGATGAAAACGATGATGAAATGCCTGAGCCTTCAACTTTAACTGAAGAAGTAAGTGAGCCTATAAAGAAGGTTGAAAATCATCCACTCGCCAAAAGAATGAGATATGAGGTATTTAGTTTTCAACAACGTCAAGCGGTGGATAATGGCATGCCAGGAATTACAGATTTACAAATCATTCCCGAAATTAATATGCAACCAGTAGATATCAGTGTTCGTGCTATAGCGTTTCAGAAATTTATGGGTGCAAAAACTCGAAGAGCATGCGGAAAGAACAATTCCCTCAGTAGAAATCAACTTGATAAAAGTGCTGCAAGCAGTTCAAAAGAAAGTGATAAAGTAAGAAAAGGAAATGAAGTAAAAGAATTAATGAATACACAAAAAGATTTGGATAAAAAAAATAAAAAAGAGGCTGATAATAAAGAAACATCATTAAGAATTTCAAATGCTAATCGAGGCACTTTAAAAATTGTCCATGAATCCAAAGAAAAACTTCAAATTGAAGCTATTGAAAAAAATAAAAAAGAGCAAGTAATGAAAGAAAAAGATGTAGAAGTATTACTAGAAGAAAAGAAAGAATTTGTAACTGAAATAATCAATAAGGCTAAACAAGTTGAAAAAAATGGGTTTGAAGCTGAAATTATGCAAAGAGCCAAAAAAACACAAATAAAAAATTCGAAAGGTCCTGAGATGTCAAAATTAAAAGAAGCTGAAATGTTTGAAGAAAAAGAAATTGAAATTAAAAACGCAAAAGAAATTCAAATAAAGAGAGCAAAAGAAATTCAAATAAATAGAGCAAAAGAAATTCAAATAAATAGAGCAAAAGAAATTCAAATAAAGAGAGCAAAAGAATTGTTGGAACAGAGAAATGCTAAAGAAAACGAAATGAAGAAAGCGAAAGAAATTGAAATGAAGAAAGCGAAAGAAATTGAAATGAAGAAAGCGAAAGAAATTGAAATGAAGAAAGCGAAAGAAATTGAAATGAAGAAAGCGAAAGAAATTGAAATGAAGAAAGCTAAAGAAATTGAAATGAAGAAAGCTAAAGAAATTGAAATGAAGAAAGCTAAAGAAATTGAAATGAAGAAAGCTAAAGAAATTGAAATGAAGAAAGCGAAAGAAATTGAAATGAAGAAAGCGGAAGAAATTGAAATGAAGAAAGCTAAAGAAATTGAAATGAAGAAAGCTAAAGAAATTGAAATGAAAGCGAAAGAAATTGAAATGAAGAAAGCGGAAGAAATTGAAATGAAGAAAGCGGAAGAAATTGAAATGAAGAAAGCTAAAGAAATTGAAATGAAGAAAGCGAAAGAAAAAGAACTTGAAATGAAAAAAGCCAAAGAACTTGAAATTTTAAAAGAAATTGAAATGAAGAAAGCGAAAGAAAAAGAACTTGAAATGAAAAAAGCCAAAGAACTTGAAATTTTAAAAGAAATTGAAATGAAGAAAGCGAAAGAAAAAGAACTTGAAATGAAAAAAGCCAAAGAACTTGAAATTTTAAAAGAAATTGAAATGAAGAAAGCTAAAGAAATTGAAACGATGGAACTTAAAATGATTGAAGAAAGAAAAGCTGCAGCCAAAAAAGCTCAGGAGATTGAGTTACATAAAGCCAAAGAAGCTCGAATACAATGTATTAAAGATGCTGAAATACATCAAGCTGAGATTTCGAGAAAAGTCAAAGAAGCAGAGTTATTAAAAGAAGCGGAAATTAAAAAAGCAGAAGAAGAGGAAATAAAAAAAGCAGAAGAAGAGGAAATAAAAAAAGCAGAAGAAGAGGAAATAAAAAAAGCAGAAGAAGAGGAAATAAAAAAAGCAGAAGAGGAAATAAAAAAAGCAGAAGAAGAGAAAATAAAAAAAGCAGAAGAAGAGGAAATAAAAAAAGCAGAAGAAGAGGAAATAAAAAAAGCAGAAGAAGAGAAAATAAAAAAAGCAGAAGAAGAGGAAATAAAAAAAGCAGAAGAAGAGGAAATAAAAAAAGCAGAAGAAGAGGAAATAAAAAAAGCAGAAGAAGAGGAAATAAAAAAAGCAGAAGAAGAGGAAATAAAAAAAGCAGAAGAGGAAATTAAAAAATCAGAAGAAGAAATAAAAAAAGCAGAAGAGGAAATAAAAAAAGCAGAAGAAGAGGAAATAGAAAAAGCAGAAGAGGAAATAAAAAAAGCAGAAGAAGAGGAAATAAAAAAAGCAGAAGAGGAAATAAAAAAAGCAGATTTGAAAAGAAAAAAAGAAGATATTACAAAAGATGATGTAGTTTTGTTGAAAAAAGCTAAAGAAGCTGAAATTAAAAATGTTCTAGAAGATGCTGAGATAAAGGCCAAAGAAGCTGATGAATTCAAAGAAACTAAAAACATTGAAATCAAAGAAAAGGAAGAAAAACTTTCAAAAACGAAAGAGGTGGAATTAAAGAAGGTAAAAGAATTGAAATCCAAAGATATTCAATCAGTAAAACTCAAGGATTTGAAAATCGGTATGTTACAAGTTAAAGTGCATTTACAAAGACAGGAGTTAAGTGATCAATCAAAAAAAATTAATAATCCAGAGAGAATAGCTAATGAAACAAATAAAACTAATGTTAAAGAAACAGAAATAAAGGAATTTGATAAAGAAGTTAGTAAGTCAAAAGAACAAGGACTAAAAAAGTCCTTAGAAGAGGTAAAAAAATTTAAAGATGTTGAAAATAAAATTAATACAAGAACTAGAGGATTAAAGATTGATGAAAAACTTAAAGATATTTCTAAAAATATATCTGTTAAATCTGCATCATCAGTAAAACCATTAGATTCATCACCTTCTAGCTCGAGTTCAACCAATGAAATAGCTAAAAATATGTATGATGGAAATAAACATAATGATAATATTAATAAATGTGATAAAGATATGAATCCTAGTGAATGTATTAAGCATGGGATCAGTGGAAAATCTAGAACTCGTTCCTCATTAACAAAACAAAGTACAAACTTTGAGAAATTGTCTACATCAGTAGTGCATAATATTTATGGTGACTGTGAAGTAGTGATGAATGATATTCTCGAAACATCATGTGAAGAAGTAAAAATGAAACATTCAATTAATTCACTTAATGATGTTCCATCTTCAAGTATCAATCAAAAACATAGTGCAGAACTATCAAAAGGATTAGATCAGAGTAATTTCGATAAAGATGTTTCAATTACTTTAAAACATCTACCAGTTGTATTTCCAATGAAAAAGCCAGTGATTTACATGTAAGTAAAGAACACTCATTGTATTAAATAGTTAGTTTTGATTTAATTAAAACCTTCTGTGTTTTATAGTGCTAAATATGATGAGCCTGTACAAGGAATGATTGGTAATGATCAAAAATTAGAAAAGCCACCTCCCAAGAAGCGAGGACGAAAACGTCGTATTGATATAGAAATGTCCAATAGGTATGTAATTTTATATAATATTTTTGGTTATTTAGATACAAACGTCAGTTGTTTTTGATAATTAGCAATAGTTTGAAAATTATTATTATGTTTTTTAACATCAAATATATGTTTTTATTTTACATTCTACCCTTATTAAAGATAATCTAATTATCTTTTTTACATTTTATTTATCAACTATTAATTTATAGTATTAATTTTTTATTCCTAATTTAGTTTTTTCCTATTTTGTATTTCTTTCTATAATCTTATTGTATTTTCTATTTGCAACATACATTTATTTATCTCCAACTCTTTTATTTTCTCCTTAAAAAATATTTTATTTTTGAAATGGTATATTGAATATTTTGGATACATAGAAAATTTTGAGAAGCAACAAATCATTAAATATTAAATTAATTCAATTGTTTTGAATCTTTTTTAATACATTTATCATAAGATAAACTCAATTCATTATTTATTATTTATTTCAATACATTTTATTTTTCTAAATAACATTAAAAATTAATTTAATAATGCCTTATGTTTTTAATTTTACAGTGATAAACCAAGCATTCATAATGGTGTAACAACAATTATACAAGTATGTTTTTAAAATCTTATGAACATGATGAATTAATATTTTATTTTTGTATTTTTTATAAATGTATACTTATAAAAATTTTGTAATGACTGAATAATATGAATTTTCTTCAGGATATGGAACCTCTTGCTAAACGAACGAGGAGAAGTGTAGAAATGCCTCTTCTTGCCAAAAGAACCAGAAAAACTGTAGATACATGTGAAAGTGAAAATAAAACTGTAGTTAAGTAAGTTATTACGTTGTATATTTATTTTTTGTTATCTCAATATGGATATGTAGAGTATTTTTGATATAATAAAATATTGTTTGAATAGTTGAATCAGTATACTTGATAGTGATTTATATGTTTTTTTTGCATTTTTTTTTTATGTATAAAATTAGTAAATGATTTAGGGAATTCATATATTCTTCAATCTAATTTTGAATTTGGTTATATTTTAATTATTGAATTTATATTTCAGATCTCTTGACAAAACTTTCATAAAAAAGGAACTTTTAGAATATTTTAATAAGTGCATATGTGATAATAAGAAGTATCTCAAGTTGTTCGAAAAAGTTGTTAAATGTTCATCCCCAATGCAGGCAAATATTAACAAACAGTAAGTTTTAAAAAAATATTAACTACCCACTAAATTTTGTATAATTGAGTATCATAACGCAGTGAATTATAATGAAATGTAGGAGATCAAAGCTAATATTAACATAATGTTCATACTTATATAACCTCTAATCAAACTAAACAATCCAGTTATGATTAACATATTTCATGTGGCTCTCTTCTAATTTGGCTTTTGTAATTATATCCTTTTTAGATTAAATTCTAAAACATGTACTAATGTAGCATATGCTTGTGTGTGTGTGTGTGTGTTGTGTGTGTGTGTGTGTGTGTGTGTGTATGTATGTATGTATGTGCTTCAGCTTTGGTAAGCTTGTAGTATTTTATAATTATATTTTAAAAACATTAAAAAGTAAAGCAAATATAAGTAAAATATAGACAAAAAAATCTGGACATACTTTGCACCATTGGTTTTTTCTGACATAGAAATTGTTACTGATTTGATTGTTTTCGTCCAAACATAATGTATTGTTCTTGTTAATTGTTTTTTATTATCGTTTTTGATTATGATTTTCATTTGTCAATAAATAAAAATGTATATTGAGAACCAAAACCAAAAGTTTTAAGAAAATATGTAATAATTTAACAAATTTTACTGCAAATAATAAACAATATATATAACTAAAATTACGTTTATATTGTATAAAAATTAAAAATTATGTGAACACATTAGTACAACTCGTATTTCATTTTCATTTTATTTAGAAACATTTGTTTCTGCTCAGAATCTTTTTGAATTATTAAATATTTTTATAAATGATGAAGTATGTAATACCTATGCAAAATAAATAATAATTATAATAAAAATTTAGGTAATGTATATATATATAAAATAAACCATTTATTGTACCATCAGATCATTTAATATATTAACTCAAATAATGTCAGTTTTGAGTTACACATGTTTTCTTGTTATAAAAATGTCGTCATTTATGATAAACTAGTTTATTAATGTGTAAATACAATATTTGGACTGCATAACTAGATAATACAACAGTGTATTGTATTGCATTTGTCTCACTGCAAAATATTTAAACTCCGATTATCTCATAATTAAATTTTTCGATTTACTATAATAGAGATCTAATAGTACGATTATTATAACTTAAATTTCGTTTTCGATTTTCTTTTATTTTTATTTTCATTAGTTCTTTTTTTTTATTTCATTATTGATTTTTATTTCGATTTCATTAAATATATATTTTTGTTATTGTTTTATATTTTTTCCTTTTAATAACAATTTTTCAAACTTTATGTAAACATTTTATTTCATCCCTGGTTTTTTTTGCTCCTCGGGTTATTCTTGATAGATGTGTTGAATTTTAAAGAAACGATAAATCATTTCTTTAATTATACAATTCTGAGCGAAGTGTGGTAATAATATAGGGTGGTCTCAGCAGAAGCGCACATTTTAAAAACGCAATTACTCAGCAAAAAACCATCAAAATTTGAAAAAAAAAATTTGTTGTTACCATAGACAACTCCGATTCAATGATGAAAAATAATGTCGAGTAAATGTCCACCTCCACGATCCCTGCATGTAATAATGCGATCGTTGAAATTGGTGATCACTTTCGCGCACATCTCTGCCAATTCCGCCAATTACCCGCCTAATTGCTTCCTTCAATTGATGGATGCTTTTACGGATTGTTTTCATACACTTGTGATTTCACATATCCCCATAAAAAAAAATCACATGGGGTGAGGTCACATGACCTAGGAGGCCAATTCTGGTCACCCCGGTTTGATATCAGGTTATCAGGGAATTTTTCACGTAAAAACGCCATTGACTCACGTGAAGTGTGGCAGGTAGCCCCATCTTGCTGAAACCACATTGGCTTGAGATTCATTCCTTCCGTTTCGAGTTCATCCAATGCTGGCCATAGAAAGGATGTTATCATATCCCGATATCGTTCACCATTCACAGTAAGCGCACAACTGTTTTCGTCTTCAATAAAAAAGGGTCCAATTACACCTCCTGCCCAGAATCTAACTGTGAACCTCTCCATACGAATGTCAAAAACTGCTTTGCGATAACAAATGGGGGATATTATTAGACAAGAAAAACATTGGAACAGTGCTGCCAACGTAGAAACAAAAAAGTCCCGGCGTTTTTAAAATGTGCGCTTCTGCTGAGACACCCTATATAAAGAACAATAATAGTTGTCATTTTCAACACTCCCATCATAAGTATTTGATCTATGAAGTGATGAATACCTATGGTGTGAAGTATATCCAGCTTTCTTGTATATACCTTATTTTTGTTATCTTTGCCATACTTTGTTTTGCTATACTTATCTTTGCTTTACTTCACTTTCATTTTTTGATGTAATAAACAATATAATAAAAGGGGGAAATAAATTAATTTTACTAAAAATTAAAAATTTTGATGGGAAAAAAAGTATTACAAAAAATATATAAATTTAAAGTTTAGATTAATAAAAGATTGTTTCTGACCTTTTTCTTTTTGTGACCGCGCTAAAAATATCATCTAGAGGTAAATTTAGTTTCAAAAAGTTACTGGTCA
Organism: Stegophylla sp. TES_Ste_2020; assembly: GCA_025469315.1. NCBI lineage: Eukaryota > Metazoa > Arthropoda > Insecta > Hemiptera > Aphididae > Stegophylla > Stegophylla sp. TES_Ste_2020. The sequence goes on along the minus strand of JAIPRM010000362.1, from coordinate 5,413 downwards.
AAACTTTTGGACATGTATTTCTATGTAAAAAGCCAACGCATTATAAAATAAAGAAAAAATACAGAAACAAAATAAACATTATTGTAATATGAAATTTTGGTAAGAAATGTCTGTGTATCATTTTGCTTTGAGGTTCTAACAATTATTTTTTAAACTCAATCAAATAAAGTTAGATTTACGGCTCAAATGTCTGTTAATTCAGTAAAGTTAGATTTTTTGTTATTTTTTTGTAACATACTGAATGTATAGTTAAAGGGTTTAACTGCTTTACCTTTCTTCCCTTTAGATCTATTTTATATTATCATATAAAGTAGATTTGAGATTTTGTAGCTCTAAAATATTATATAAAGTACTTTAAAGGAATCTGTAAACCACTAATCATCGAAAAAAAGCTTCTAATATCCTAAAAAACTCCTAAAGTAGCTAAAAAAATTAAATAAAATAGTGTATAATTCATTCTATGAAGCATACATTTAATTTATACAATTTATCGCAGAAAGAGCACTTTTTTTTTATTAGCTTAAAAATCATTTAATTTTTCAAACATACTCAAAAACTGTATTATGACTATGTACTGTTGAGTATATCATCCGATTTGCATATGATAAGTAATATATAAATGTCCTCTCCTGGCTTGTTAATAGGCTATAATGTTTTTCACAGTTCTCTCTTATGAAATTTGCAATGACACGTCTAATTTTTTCTTTCAAATAAACTCATGATTCTTGGTTTTGTTGCGTAAATTTGTGATTTAAAGAAAAGAAAAAAATCACAGACCGTATGAAACTGTCTCTATTCTACTGTGGTAAGGTGCTTCATCCTACTGAAACTAAAGTTCTGTGAGGTCCATATTTTCAAGATCAAGTCAAAAAAAAAAAAAAAAAAAATCGATGATCATGTTGTAGACAACTTGTCCTCTTTCATCCTTATAGAAAAAGATACCTATAACGCTCTCTACCTCTGTCAACAAACTAGGGGAGGACATTTTAATGATATTCTTTTATATGGAAACTGGTTGTTGTACTAAAACTGTAGATATCGTTTTTTTGTATTTTTTTGATAAATAACATTTTTTTTAGCTAATTTAAAAGAAAAAAGTTCTTTGTGGACATCCTGTAACTCATAGCTTTGTTTTAGAGAAATAGAAATAACAAATGCCTTCAAAATTGAAACTTCAGTAATGATTTTATAATATTAGCATTTCAAATATGTTAATTAAAAAATTTAACGTAAAAGCAAAAAGTCCTTAAAAAAGGAAAATAAAATTTCATCAATTTTATTTTAAGTGAGTAGTGTAAATCAAATTTTTGCTGACATAGTTTTGATTTGACCAACAGAAAAATTAAGCAAGTTCTTACAAAATTCTAACTATTAAAAAGATATTGATTGTTAAAATATTTATTTTACATAAAATGAACCAGATTCATATAAATTCTTACTGTAATAATATTATGAAAAACTAGTTTTGGGCATATTTTATCATTTATACTCAATTTTGAATAGTTTTTTCCTCGCGCTTAACCACTAAAAATTTTAATAAATGATCTCTTGAAATAATCATGCGATCAAGAAAGCTGATCTGATGGTAATTTCTCATAATGTTGAATACATTTTCCAAAAAAGGAAATACTGCCATAAAATTGTGTAAAAGTATCAAAATGTTCTGTAAACAAGATTTACATGAAATCGATTATAATAATTTAGCCATGATCACCATAGATCACATAGTTTTCCAACTAAATTTCATTCTATTTCACTATTTTCTGATTGCTGGTGCATTCTGCTTCTCGTACATGGAATATAGTACAGTTATATTTAAATTTTATAGATTAAGATAAAATAAATATTGTAAAATAATTGTGTAAAAAAATCTAGAAGATTTCATGTTTAACTGAAATAATTTGTCACGAATTGAATTAATTATAAATATTTTTTACATTCTAGATGATTTTAATGTAGTTTCATAAATATATATTTTTTACAGTCCAATTCTGTTGAAAGATATTAAAAGAAAAATCAATTCAGGAGAATCAACAAGTATCGTAGATCTTGAATATGATTTTGCAGTAATGGCTATAAATGCTATTATGGTAATAAAACAAAGAAAGTTGCTGGATAAAGCTAACAATTATATGTTAGATGAATTTATAGTGAGTTAAAAATTAATTAAACCAATCTAATTTGTATTTAATGTTTGTATTTTGTTGGTATTCAGAAATTTGAAAAAAGTGATAGTAATCCTCCAGTTAACGATTCTGATGTCTCGCATGGGAAAAGTGAAGATTTATATGGAATTAATGTCACAGATGTTACTATCAGTAATGATAATGTTAAAAGCTGTAATAATGCTGGTCCTGGTCGTCGTGGAAGGATGAAAAGAACTAAAACATATAATCGTTTTACTCGATCAAATAAAGAGTCGTCTAGTGATTCTGAATCTGATAAAGCGCTACCTTACAAAAAAAGAAGAATCGCATATAATTTTACAAATGATGAAGACAGATATGAATTATTTGAAAATGATTATGTCTAAACATACATAATGTCATTAATCATAATTATGTTAACATTACTCAAACATTTTTGCTGTTAAATAAGTAATATTTTTAATGTAGTTGTTTTGCATAATTTATAGTATTATGTTGTATAATTTTGTTTGGTTATTTTGGTGCAGGTTCTTTGTTTTCCATCTTTCATGTGCATATTTATTTTCATAACCCCAATACTTTTTATATGTGTATATATTTTTATAATAAATATTTTGGCAGTTGACTTATTCATTTTTTTTATTTTCATTCTTAGTATAAGAAATATCATGCTTCATAATTATTTGTACTTTTGTACCTGACATTTTCTGACCCATAGTATCACATAATAGAATATTAATGTTTTTTTTTTTAATACAGTATTATACTAAATAACTAAAATATGCGTTTTATAAATCTACATTAAATGAAGAATTCTTATGAAAATGTTTTAACAGTTCAAGAATAATATCTGAATATGTAAATCTCTAAATACAAAAGGGCTCTATCCAGGTTTTAAATTTTTTTTCTGGAAAGACATGAAATTTGAAATGAGCACAAATATTTTATTAAAATCTATAGTAATTTGAAGCATGAACAGCACATGTCTACTACCATAAAATTACAGATTGATAAATGTCTTTTCTGAACTTATTTTTTTTAAAATTATTTCTATTATTATACGTATTCTATTATATGAAACATGTACCCATTTGATTTTTATAAAGTACTGGACATCTTTTCTGCAATTCATGCTTATTGCTAATTACTTAATATTTGAAAATTATGTAAATAGGTTCGAAGTGATTTAAAATTTGAGAATTTTGGATTAGACTAATTTGTATCAATGCTTTTTTTGTCATCATAGAGAAACTGCTGAAGATATCTTTTTAATTTTTCTGATTTACTACTAATATAAATTAATAATATATAGATTAAATAAATTTTTTTTCTGAAGACTTCATACATATGTATATACATACACACATACATATATATATATATATATTGAAATGTGTACCTAGTTATTAGGTTGAATACAATAAAATATTTTAATACATTTATACAATGAGTATAATAAATATAGATGAACCAGCATTGTCTATTTATATATTTAACATAAAACTATTAAAATATAAATGAAATTCCATTACCTGTATTTATTTTAGCTTATCTAGTTTTTAATATTTTTATTGTATAAGTGAAAGAAATATTTTTTATCAATCAGAAACCTAGAATTTTTTTTTTTTTTTAAGACATTTCTTGTGATTAATGCTTATATGTTAATTATAATATTGTAGTACATTGTGATAGTTATTAATGTAAGACATATACAAGGTAATAGAGTGTAAGGTGTAAGTAACCCACTTATAATATAAAATCCTTAATGAAATCCTTTAATAATTTGTAATAATCAAATTCTTACGTTATTTTGTAAATAACAGAACGTCCATTTTATTTATGACCTATTTAAAAAATATTACTTTGTCACAGTTAGCAAGTTAATTATTAATTTGAAATTAATCCATATTTTATCTGATTGCTATATAATAGTACTTTTTTTTTTTTCTATATAAAATGCATAGTTTATGGCAATAATTAAAAAAAAATATTCTGTATAATTGTTGTTTACAATATTTTAATAAAATACTTTTTGACTGCTAATTTTTAAATATGTTTAATCATCCTTGAATTGTATATTGTTGACTACGTACAAAAACTTTTATTAGACGGCAAAACAGCTAAAGTAAAAGTTGGGAAATTACTCACAGTTTCTGCAACCTTAATATTTTACGCTCAACCTTCTAATGGATTCAATAATTATCATATTTTTGGCCATGAAAAACAAATAGTAGCTTAAATTGCCATTAGTTTGTTTTATCTTCAAATTTGGTTATTGGTGACACTCATTAATGCCCGATTTCTAAAAACTATAAATAATAATGTAATATTTCTAATAATATAAGTAAACCAGTTTCAACATTTTTTGGAACTTTTTAGAATATCATTTTCTAAGTAATGGAAGCTTTTGTACTTCAATTTTTTTATTAATCAAACTTGCATTTTGTTCTCTTTAATTTCAGTTATTTTAACAGATTAAGTAAAATTATAAAAAGATAACTCAATATTATTTAATATACAACTTTATCCTGAAAACAAATCAAAAAAAATATTTATTAGCCTTTTGTTTTAAAAATTTCAATGATACAGTCTTGTTAATAAACACAATGAATTAGGCATAAAAAAAGAAATTCATTTTTAGAACTCCTAATTTATGAAAATACCATTAATTTATAAATATATTTTTGAGTTCTTACAATACTAATTACTAGTCATAATTTATTACTTAAATTTAATTAGCATTTTGTAGTTACATATTTTCAGAATCTTATTATCAAAATATTATATTTAACACAATAAATAAAATAAAGCAATACATATACTTTACGGAACTATACTTCATCACATCCTTATATTAATAAAAATCATTACATTATCACCATAGGTACAAATAGTTAGGGGATTAGGGGGCTAAACCAAAGCATTAATTTACTGAAGGATGATAATGTTTTATTGCATCTTATAAATTTTTCGACGCTGAATACGATGGTATGAATTAAAATCCACGTGCAACAATAGTTTTCTATCTATTTTATTATATTCTGAAAATTCAATATTTTCGGTTGTTATATTAAATACCTACTATTTCACCTACAAGATCAAATAATGTTTGTGGCCGAGTGGAAACGATCAAGGCTTTGAACGTGCAGTACCGGGTTCGAGTCCCGCCCGGCACTTCACTTTGCATTTTTTTTTCGAACATTTTTTTTTTCTTATATTATTAACTTCCTTTGTTCAGAATCGTTTTACTGAAGAAATGATTTATC
>JAIPRM010000361.1:40165-60274 GCA_025469315.1 Stegophylla sp. TES_Ste_2020 | reverse complement strand
GGTGTACTTCGCACAACGGGTGGTATTCTCTTGACGGGCGTATTAAATTTTAAAGAAACGATAAATCATTTCTTCAGTAAAACGATTCTGAACGAAGAAAGTTAATAAAAAAAAAAAAAAATTTTCTAAAAATGTCCAAAATTTTTTTTCACATTTTCAAAATTATCTTGCGCCAAAATCTTTTTTATAAGATTTTCTATCTATGTTTAAATTTTCATAAAATTCGGATCAAAAAATGATGGTTTCCGAGTCGTTTTTGTCAAATTTCGGGTAGTTTTTTCCAAAAAAAAAATTGAAGAATTGAGAAATTCAAGAAATGACCTCTCTAAAGTACAATCTAGAGGCAAATCCGGTTTCAAAAAGTTATTGATCGAAACTTTTGGACAAGTATTTCATTACGAAAAGTTGTACACAGAAAAAAAAAATAAAAAAAAAAATAAATAAACATCATTGTAATAACACTAGCTTCTTCACTTCATTCAGAATCTAAAAAAATATAAATATATTTTTCACTTTTTTAACCGTGACTGACCAGAGACGACACGATAAACAATAGTACAAATTTTATTATAGCGAATTAATGTTGATTTATGATAATTAGAATCACTTTAATTTATTTTAATAAGTTTTATTGTAATTTGAAATTATGTATGGAATATTCATTATGGGTAGGTTATAATGAATTATAGGTTTAATCCAATAGTAGGTTATGTGAAAATTCAATTATCGTTTTTATTAATGATGTAGGTAGTTATGTAACAAAATTATTTTTAATTCAACAAATAAGTTTAATGCGTGTATATCAATATAATAATATGTAAGATCGAAGTATAATCGTACAATAATGAATTAATTTCATTATTCTGGTCGAATTTCGACTATTTGGTGATACCAGTATTTATTTTTAAGTAACTTCTTACACAAATTTGATCATTTACTACGAATATATTATCATTATTTATTAATACATTAACAACTAATTGCACATGGCTTATTCTGTTATTAAAGAACAAATATTAAACATACTGAAAATTATACAATTATTATATATTAAATTATGCTCCACTTCCTTTTTCTTCATTTATTGAATAGAAAAAAAATAAAATAAATTTAAGATAAATAAATTAAAATATAGCAAGAAAGCCGGACATATTTTGAATCATGGGTATTCGCTTCTCAGGTCAGATACCCTTGAAAATGATGACTATTATTGCTTTTTATAATATTAACATACTTTACTCAGAATTGTATAAGTGAAAAAATGATTTATTGCAAACCATCCAAAAAATTCTTATTGTTGTTATATAACAAAATAAATATTACGTGCCATATTGTCCATATCAATAGACATCGATAGGTAATTAAAATAATATACATATATAAGATTGTATGGAGTAACTGCTGTTAATAGGTACTTGAAGCAGCCCAACAATATATTATTTTTAATAATTTGTATCAAAAGTAGGTAAAAGTTTTAGAATAAAAATGACTTTTTTTTATTTTATAATATTAAATCTTCCCTTATTGTCATACGTGGAACTACAACATTATAAAATAATGTGCTACCGAATTCACGTATTCGGCAGAAAAAAATATACCTAATTCATGAAATTGGCAATAATATCCTATCGATTTCGGGAAATATAAAGTAAAGTAAAGTTTAGATAAGAAAGCCGGACATACTTCGTACAACGGATATTCTTTGCTCTTCGGGTGAAATACTCTTGATGGGTGTGTTGAAAATGTCGATTTTTATTGTTCTTTATATTATTAGCTTCCTTCGTCCAAAATAGTCTTATTGGAGAAATGATTTATCGTTTCTTTAAAATTCTACACACCCTTCAATAGTATCTGACTCGAGGAGCGAAGAATATCCGTAGTGTGAACTGTGAAGTATGTCCACCTTTCTTGTCTATACTTAACTTTACTCTGCCTTTTTTTTAAATTTTTTAGGAAATACCGATTTTTTTTCTTTGACGATCGTGTATCAGAAGAAAGACAAACTACTTTACGAAATGTGGGATCTTCATATAGATGTTCTGTCAGTTACTTTTAATTACATTTAATTGATTTTGAATTTATATACAATATTATACAATACGATATTATTATATTGTTTATATTAATTGAAAATTGCAATTAAATCTATATCCTGGTTTAAATTCAACTATTATGGTAACAAATAAAATAAAACTAAGTGTATTTAGTTTTCTAATGAAATATATATTAAATAAATGTTTGGAGATTTTTAAGTCATACAAAAAAACATTACCAATGCAAAAACTTTGTTTTTACTATAGATTACATAATATATCTGTGGTATTTACTAAATATAGTTATAGTTGATAACAAAATAATAAAAATATAGTAATTAGCATATAATGTCCCTAATGGATTTAGTTAGTACTTAAGTATCTGATAAATCCATAAATCCATGTTTTTATATTGGATTTTCTAGAAAACCTTGGTCAGTACAATTTAAAGTTTTAAAAATATTTGATTTGTATACATGGTTCTTTGCACCAATTATAATTTTTGCTCTTAAACCAGATTTAAAAACATTAAAACTATCTGTTCTCTGTATTAGTGATGTTTCAACATATTTTAAAATTTTGAATACATATGATGCACTATATACTAATCCTCCTCTGTTTTTTACCCCGACTAAAGTTGAAAATATTATAATGTTGAAATTTAAAATATTATAACAATTAAAATACCATCAACAATATTATTAACTTGAGTAGAGGCTCTTAGTGCAGGTTCTTTTCTAGCTTTTTTAGTATTCTGAATACAGGATGGGAATGCAGGAAATAAGTATGGTACAGAATTTGATTTTAAAAGAGATCTGCTTGCATTTGGTCGTATTTGATAGTCGTTTTCTGTGAAATGATCACTACAAATTCGACTATATTTTTATGGTAGAAATTTTTTTCTTTTGATAGCCATTACCACCCACTTTATTTTTAGATCTTCATCCATTTGAAAACTAATATATTGAAAATCAAAGTGTACATTATAGTGAACAAATTAGTACTTTTTTATATTGCCTACTTGTAATTATTCAAATGAAAAAAGTAAAGTAAACATTTCCAAACTTTTCATTAACTTTTTGGCCTTTTCTTTATTTATTTGATAAAGTAAAGGAAAGTAAAGTAGTGAAGTAAAGTAAAGCATAGATAAGAAAGCCGGACATACTTCGCACCACGGATATTTTTCACTCCTTGGGTCGGTCAGATACTCTTGGTGGAGGTGTGGAATTTAAAATAAATGATAAATCATTTCTTCAATAAGACGATTCTGAACGAAGGAAGTTGATATTATAAAAAATAATAAATGTCGTGATCTGTAACATCCGCACCAAGTATATTTGACCCGAAGAGCGAAGAATATCCGTAGTGCGAAGTATGTCCTGCTTTCTTGTCTATGCTTTACTTTACTTTACTATATCAAATAAATAAAGAAAAGGACGAAAAAAATTAATGAAAAGTTAGGAACAAAAAACAAATTTTGGGTAGTTTTTCCCACAAAAAAAATTTAAATTTGAGAAACTCAAAAAATGACCTCTCTAAAGCACCAACTAGAGGCAAATCCGGTTTCAAAAAGTTACTGATCGAAACTTTTGGACAAGTATATCTATACAAAAAAGTATTTACAGAAAAAAAAATAAACATCATTGTAAAAACACTAGCTCCTTCACTTCGTTCATAATCTGAAATTCACATACCGGAAAAAATGTATCGAATGCTCCTTATTAAACCTATAAAGACATCCGTATGCCTCACATGAAACAGGTATGGTTAAAAATTAGGATATAATAATAAAATTTTAAATAACATTTTGTATTGCTACGATAAAATAAATATTATCCACAGATAGTTTAGTACCTATAGAAATACGATTTATCTTGTCAACCGAGAAAAAAGCGGCAGCTCATACAGCTGGATTCAGCTGATAAGAGTTCTCTATATAGTATAGTATAGATATCTGTGGAGTAAATTGACCCGTTATCTAAATTAAAGATAAGATCATTATCTGTGTTCCTATGTTGATTTTTTAGGATATTTCAATTTTCAAGCGAGATATAAATGCGTAAAATATCACAATTTCAAAATGCCTTTAACTTGCTTGAAAATTTAAAAAAACTAACGTAGAAACACAGATAGATCTTATCTTTAATTTTGATAATGGGTCAATTTACTCTAATATTAAATCTGGTGATGTTAAATTAATTCCGCTGCACGCGAATTTGCTGTGTCGTACGTTGGTTAAGACGAAGACAATACATACGTGTGTAGCATCCTCTTAAATGCATTTAGTTAGTATTATCTTTCCTACACACTTAGTAAGGTATTTAATAATTTTAGGTTTCGAGTGGAGCAAAAATGCTAGTGCTATTACAATGATATTTATTTTATGTTCTTGAAAACATTTTTTCGTGTAAGAATAATGGTTCTAAAGTTTTATACAAAAACTTTTTGGTTCAGAAATTGGATCCCAGAGGTTGGGTTAAGAAATTTTTATGAAATCGGCTAGAGAATTTAACTAAACTTTTTAACTAAAAATTTACCCTCATCATCAATAAAAGAGTATTTCAGACGGAAATTGTACAGACAAAATATAATGACCGTTTTTAAGATAAATATATATAATTTTGGAATTAAGTATCTTGTGTTTCGTAATATTTTACCTTATAGACCTTAGAATTTTTTTTATCTGTTATTAGTTGAGAATTTAACATTACTTCACTCAAATAATTTGTATATGCTAAATGAACCCGAAAAAATCTTGTAAATTAATTAGCAAATCAGCTTTCTTTTTATAGTCGTTCGAAGTTAGACTTTATGTAAAAACCGGTCATTTTTACTTTCAATAATTATTTTTTTCAATCAAAATGCCATAAAATGTTTAATTCTATATTCAGTTGAAAATTGACTTTACTAAAAGACTTTTCACATGATTTTCTACACCTTACAACTAACAAGAAAGTTGGTTCACTAAATATTTTATTACAAGTGTTTAAATTTTAGATCTACAGTTCAAATGGAGGTTCATCCGAATAATGCAGATTTATTTTCCTTATTTTTATGTGACATTTTTAATTTTTTGTTTTTTTGGGTGGAATATTTAATAGGTACAAGCTTATTCACATATAAGTCTACTTACCTATATTACTTTTTTTTTTTTTATGAAATTCAGTAATATTATATTTTAAATAAAGTATAATAATAAAGTATAAGTATAGGTATAGTTATAAAGTATAAGAATTTAAAACGTTAACAAAATTAATCCTTTTCAAAAATAGTTAAATGGACACAGGTTATTACCTATGTTATAACCTATTCCAAAAGTTATATTGCTTAAATCTTGAAAATCTCAATAATAAGCACCTTATCATAGGCAGACGAATTTCGATTGAAAGTAAATATTTAACAATTGTTAAACATATATCAGTACTCAACATAAAACCAACAAATATTATTGTGTATAATTTACTGAAGCTTAGCTCAAAATCGTTTTATGAAAGAATTGATTTATTTGTTTCTTTAAAATTCAATACACCCACCAAGTGTATTCCATTCTGGGAACAAATTATACCCATGGTGTGAAGTATGTTCAACATTTTCCCACTTAGAATTACTCCAAAATATCTATAAGAGTATAAATCATGACTATATTTAAATTAAACTACATTTTTCTTTCCTTTTTCATTGGAAAATTTTTGTTATAATAATATGTAAGTGGATCAGTTTTTGTTATTTTCCCGGTAAAAATTTTAAATTCAGTCCTGGAGGCCCTGGAGGTAACCTCAAACTTTAACATTTGACGGTTACAAATGTTTTTAAGCGGGCTGATACTACAACAATACAACTGTACATAGTTCAATGGCTGCCGAAATGCCGCCATTAGTGATATACGTCTTGAACCAGTTCTGAATACTCATTCTTTGTTTGACCTGTGGACATTTGGTTTCGTTTAGTATTTTTTTACAGGAACTTCTGAAAATCGGGTAAGTAGGTACGTAAAATTATATTTTATCTTTATTCTGTAAATTGTTATTGTTATTTATAATTGTAACCATTATAGGTATTATAAATTTAAAAAAGTAAAGTGAAGTAAAACAAAGATAAGTAAGTCGGACATATATCGTTCCACGGGTGTTCTTCGCTCTTTGGGTCAGGTACTCTTGGTATTTAGAATTTAAAGACTCTTGGTGAGTATAAGTTTAAAGAAACGATACATCATTTCTTCTATAAGACGATTCTGAACAAAAGAAGTTAATAATATAAAGAACAATAATTGTCATCATTTTCAACTAACCTACTATCTGACCCATGGGGAAAAGTATGTCCTGCTTTCTTGTCTATACTTTATTTCTCTTTGTTTTGAATTTCATTGAGTAAATTGAGTGATTTATTGGTGAGCAGTCACCATTAAAAGTCACTGTGACATTTTAGCCATTGTTACTAATTATTTTACCATCTCCAAAGGTTCCTGTGATAATATTAGGCGTCTTTGGTAGCCGGGTATGTTTATTATATATTTGTTCGGGGTACAGTGAAAACGAAGGTAGTTCATTTTTTAAACTTTCCCGTTTAAAGTACCAATCAAGTTGGTGTCCGTTAATGTATTATGTATCCATAACAATAATAATACAAAAATAAATTATGATATGAATATGGTGGTGTGCGCAGTGGTCCAGTGACGGCATTATGTCTAGCTACTAACTCCATCATGCGTAATTGCATACAATTTTGTTAATTTTTTTGTGATGCCATGGGACAGTCCTTATGTGATCGTTGGCGACGGTCGGACAGTGTATGTGACAGTTACTGGTTTTATTATCTGCTTATATCAAACAATATATTTGGTTACTAGTGCAGTTTGTATCCAGTGTCAAATTTAATTATTATGTCAATCGTGGCGCAACATAATATTAGCGCTCCTATAAGTTGCCAATTAAAAATTAGTCAAAGTATTCAGATAATTGACTATACAGCAATTTCAAAATATAATATGTAATATTCAAATATATTCATACTATATAGAAATGAATGCATGTGTTATAGACATTTTTATTTATAAAAATATAATATAATAATATATAGGTAATGTTACTGGACCCATCAAATTTGTTAATTTTGAAAATCTATCAAAAAAAGTGAAATTGATTACCTGATACAAAACTAAAAAAACTTATGCCTTAATTTAGTAAAGCGTTTAACAATACTTTATAAATCAACAGAAATTCTACTTTTCTTATTTCTTTATTCTCCTCAGGTTTTCTAGTGATTCATTTATTTCACTATTTTTGAAACTGCTCACTTTTTTTTTCACCATATCCCAAATTTTGTCACTATTTTATTGTTATACCTAAAGAATAATCATAAGCCCCTATTTTAATTTGAAACTATAGGTTTATAACTTATAATATTTAAAATTATCTATGTTGAAAAAATAATTTTATTCACTTAAATAGCCTATATCATTTGGAATTATAAATATGATAATATATAGTTTATTATGTAAATATCTGTATGTTGTGATAATTGTGAATTACTCATCTATAAATTGTTTGAGCGTTCATCGGATATACATTACATTATAACATTATTGGTAGGTACCTTAATAGGCATGTTTTTGTAGTTTTTAAATTATTCAACATATTTTTAATTGGTATGAAAAACCTCATATGTGCAAAATTAAGCAAAATGAGATATTAGCATTACTAGATTTAGAAAAAAACTGCATCAAATGAAAACTACTCCAATGTGCTATCAATGATGTAAAAATTATAAAAAATGATTTTATTTACCTCTTATGTACACACTACACAAAATCTTTTCTGAAAACCCTCTTGTGATTTACTAATGTACAATATTTCAAATAATATTTAAAGGTACCTATATTAATTTTTTCTTTATGAAATGTTTTTTTTTTTTTTTAAATCTTAAAATAATTTTTTTATAATGTATAAATAATTCCTTTATATTTCTTACAATAATTTCTTTAAATAATTTGAGTTCAAATAGATACTTATATTACTATTATTACTCTTATTCTCAATAATTTGTTTAATTGTTTTATAATCTCAAAATCTCTCATTTGTAATGTTCAATAAAAATAATAAATTAATACCTCCCATGTGCAAAAATCTTGATAAAATATTTATACCCATTATCCATTTTGAATAAAACTATATAATAAAGTGAGGATTCAATTTGATTTTTAAACATTTTTCAATTGCTATAATAATAATTTTTAAAATTTTTATAATGCCTTCTAATTTTTAAAACACTAAAGTATCTCCTGTAACCCGAGGATTTTTGTCATAGGAGATTTTTTTACAACCAAGTGTCAATATTTTAGGTTCTGAACAGAGTGAAGAATGTTATTTTTTTATTTCTTTGTTGTGTTCACATATTTTATAAAATATTGATTATATGTAGGTGTAGGTGTATATCTTATATACCAAAAATTATAATTATGATAGGTATTTACTTTTTACAATTATGTTTCCTTATTAAAGATTATTAACATTTTTTTTTTTTTTTAAATGTATTGATGACATTGATGAAACTTTTACAACATTTTAGTATTTAAATAAGTTACAAGTTTGTACCAAAAGTGTTTTATGTTATATATTATACAGTGTGTCTGTGGAAACAGGATAAATTTTACCATTCATTATCCTGTAAATATTTTTCGATTCTGTTTTCAGGACATTAAACTAGGCTGTCAGATTTTAATTTCTATGATTTACAATTTTTTTAACTCTTTTCTTTTGCATATGTGCAACGCAACTTAACTTTTTTTAAATTGCAACCCCTATTTTGAATATCTTTTTCGAATAATTGGGTTTTTTTCCCCAAGTAATTTTGATCAAACAATTATTATTCTAAATCTAATATTGATTGAATGAGAAATATTTCAAAATTTTTAAAAAAAATAATTTTTTTTGATATATTTTTTTTTATTATTTTTAACTCTACTATACATTTTTTATTTACAATTTAATTTACAGAAATCACAAACATAAATTACTTGATAAATTGTTCCAAAGTAGTCCCTCCGTTGTTTAAAACGCATGCTTCAAATCGACATAAACATTCACGATTAGTTGCTGACAATATTTGATTTTGATTTAAGAGGGTGCATACATGTTTAATTTTATTTTTTAATTCTTGAATGTTAATTGGAGGATAAGTATGTACAATATTTTTCAAATCTCTCCCCCCCCCAAAAAAAAAAAAAATCCTACCGTGTAAAATTAGGTGATCTTGGAGATTACTGGTCTGTGTGTTGCAATAAATTTTTCACCAAATCTTACTTTTAAGAATTCTTGTTCAATTCGGGCATTAGAGATGGTACCCCATTTTGTTGATAATATATGTTCCTACATGTATCTAAGAGTAAATCATTTAAAAGAAGTGGAAAATCATCATGCAAAAAATCAAAATATCTTCCCGTTAAAATTCTATTAGTAGAAATGAGGCTCTAGTAATTTTCCACCAATCAAACCAATCCATACATTTGTACCCCAACATGTTTGAAAATTTGAAGGAACAGCCTAGTAAGGATTTTCTTTCAACCAATAACGATTATTTTGTTTATTTAATATTCTATTATTAATAAATTTGCTTTCATCAGTCCATAAAATATGATTAATTATAATAATGGATCATCCTTAGACGTCACCATAAACCAAGAAATAAAATTTTATCTTTTTTCTGGGTCTGTTATACATAAATGTTGGACAAAGTCTGGTTTGGAAGTGTGTAGATTGAATTTTTTTTTAAATCCTATGAACTAAAGTTTTGAATACGCCAACTTCATGTCCAATGTGTCTAACAGACGAATGTGAATTACGATGTACGTAAGACTTGATTTTCAATATCCTCGTTTACATTTGAATTAGCTTGAGGTTGTTGTTGAACAGCATTTGTTCTATTGAACAAACTATTTTCTATCAACGACTTTTCAAATTTTTGAACATAAGTATAATGAGGATGATACCTATCTGGATATTAGTGGGCGTACATTCTTATTGCTTCACGTGTATTTCCTTTACACTTTCCATAAACTAACAATAATTGAATTTTTTCACGATTATTCATTATTCAATTTTTATTTTAACCAAATTCAAACTTTATAATACCTATTGACAATAAATAATAGAAAACATAGAACTACTGAAACCGCAATAAGCGCAATGATACACAACTCTGATAATAAATCTCATAATATGCCTTTTAATATGAAAATAGTTGATGACATTTTAATAAGTATGGTTAGTACATTTAAAGGCCAACACATTATTATTTTAATAATAACAATACTGATAGATTAAAAATAAAATAGGTAGGTGTTCATCCACCTGGGTTTCATTTGAAATTCTCTCTTTAATGTCCGTAACCCTGCTTACTGTTAAATAATATACAAAGTATACAATTATATATCAAGGTGATACTCTCTCTAACTATAACAGTGAGCGAGCACAACTTTCTAAAATAATTTGATAGATTGTTTTTAACAGATAAAAATTGATTTTATTGATAAAATGTTACTAAATAATTGTGAAGTCCCTAACACAGACTCCCTATGATTCCTTAACCCTTACAATACAGTGGCTCTGTATAATGACAATGACAAAATATATACTTTAATATCACTTTAATGTTTTTTTTAGTTCATAGTATTAATCAGTGTCGCTGTTGAATGATTGTTGAATGTTGAATGTCCAATGGCGAACAATACATCCAGTAATAGACCCAACAATGAATCCACAGAACACTCCGATAATACATTCAAATTAACCAAAGAAATGGAGAAGAATTTGCTATCCTATATGTATCGTCTGAAACCTTCTGGTTCGTGTTTAATATTTATAATAAGTTGATATGATTTATTTTTATAATTAGGTTCCTATACATCCATTCTGAGTATTATTTATGTTCATTAGCCGTTGTTGAGACAAAATACTTGTAGCTATTGCTCATAATTAAAATTTATAATCAGATATAGACTACTCATAATTTATTTATTTAAACAGTTTTTGTATTAAGCATATACATAATATTTTATCAAATCATTCTAGATAATCTCTAATGTAGTAGATACTTATTACTTATATATAAAAATTATTGTTAAGACACTGGTAGATATATCAAACCCATTTAAAATAGATGTTCCTCTTATTTAGGAGAATCATGTATACCTAATGTAAATTTTATTTTCTATTATGTGTATTATTTCATATTTGTACCATTTTCATTATTAATTAATAAACATGATCATTCATTTATTTAATGGTGGAATTTTTACCTACTCTTTATATATCTAAAATTTTTATATGCTTAAATAATGTTTAAAATTATAATTTTTTTACATTACATATGAATAGCAATTAAATATTATAACACAATACAATTTACTTGTCAAATAATTACTTTTGGTGTTGGTTATTTTATTTCCATCTTTCTACAAAATATGTGCATATGAGCACTAAATTTAAACTTGTAAAATATGGTAATTCACATACATTTATATATTTATTGTTTTGTTTGATTTCAGGAGCTAACAAGCATTTGAACATGATGTTACTACGAGAAATGTTAAGCAAAGAACATAATTTAAATATACCCACCAAATGTATATGGTATTTTTTGGATTCTTATTGGGATATAGAAGCTGCTGTATGTAATAAACATTGTCCTTTATTGTTTAAATTTATAAATGTGATAAAATGTGAAAATTTCAGTATTTTTAATAATTTAAATATTTTCAGGATGAAATAGAAGGTATACATTTTAATACGGATGAAAAAAATTTCGAATTACCAAGTGAATTTGATGAGTTAATAATTTCTGAAGGACGTAAAATTAATGAAAAAGAACTTGAGAAAAAAAGAAGTGAGTAAATTGTATTCAGTTATAAGTTTTTCTAATTTAATTGTAATGATTGATTTTTAATTTAATATTTTAAAAGGATTAAATGATGAAAGGAATAAGAGAATGCAAGAGAGCATTGGCCCAAGTTCAAAATCTAATACTGTGATCTCTGATAACTCAAAAGATAACCTCAATGAAATGAAAAAACAGCAAGATGAACAAGAGCTATTCGCAAAACTGCAAGAAAAATATGGTAAAATTCTACTACCAACAATTGCACTTGATAAGTTACCAACTGCTAATTTGATGAAGTCAGAACATTCCAAGCAAAATAAAAATGGTGCAAAGGAAAAGGTCGAAAGTATAAGGCGAGGAAGAGTTACATCAGATATGTTAGTTATAAAACAATTATCAGATATATCATCAGGCAAACGCTCTTGTATCACTAAAAAAATGTAAAACTTATATTTAGCAGCATTTAACATAATTTTTCTATTGAAATCCACAAAATTTTAAAAATGTATATATAGTATATTATTATGTTAGTATCTTTCTGGTATGAAAGTTATAATTTTGGCAGACATTTACTTTTTCCTGTTGTTTCCTTATGCATTATAAAAAAAATAAATATAATTTATTCATTTATTTATGAATATTATTATTAATAATAATTTATTATATTATTATTATCACTTGTGTAAGCCTTACACTGCAAGGAGTAATTTATATATTTTTCACTTGGTATTTGGACATAATTATTTGTAAAATCAGTTGTAACTAAACTATAGTTTGAAATTTGTAGTTATTATTTTGTTATGTTATGAAAATAATAATGTATAAATCAAACCATTATACAGTATGGTAAATTTAAGGCCTTTGATAATAATATACCTTTAATATTGTATGGTTGTTGTCAACACCTAGAATTATGTACTTTTTAGTTTTAAAGTAATTTTTAAGCTTAGAGTAGTAAATATCTAGTGTATAAGACTGTACTGTGTTATGGGTCTTCACATTTATTTTGTAACATTTTATCAATAAAATCATTTTTTATCAGTAAGGAACAATCTATTAAATTATTTTATTAAGTTGTGCTCACTGTTATAGTTAGAGAGAGTATCACCTTGATACATAATTGTATACTTTGCATATCATTTAACAGTAAGAAGGGTTACGGACATTAAGAGAGAATTTCAAATAAAACCCAGGTGGATGGTGTACAATGAACAGAATCGCATTGCGGTAAAAATTAATTTCTCCACAGAAAATCAATATTTATGAATGCAGTTTTTCAAAAAAAAAAAAGAAGGCAAGTGCACTTTTACTCAAATTTTTTAAAGAAATCTATTTTTGAAAATTTTCAAAAAAAAAAAAAATTGAATTATTTTTTCAATTTGAATGAAATTGATATCATTATAGTACATTTAAATTTAAATTTTCATGTAGGTCAAACACTAAAATGTTTAGATAAGGAATCTGGATATACTTCACACCATAAATGTTCTTCACTCCTAGAGTCGGATACTTTTAGTAGATGTGTGTAGAATTTTAAAGTACAGATAAATCATTTCTTCAATAAAACGATTCTGAACGAAATACATCAATAATATAAAGAACAAAAATAGTTGTCATTTTCATTACACCCACTAGTGTCTGACTTGAAGAGCAAAGAATATCCATGGTAAGAAGTATTTTTTGTCTATACTTTACTCATCATTGATTTATTTTATTTTTTTTTTTTTATCTTATAAATAAAGAAAAGGAAAAAAAATAAAATAAAAGTGTTAGAAAAATGTCCAAAATATTTTTTTTTCACATTTTCAAAATTTTCTAGTGCCAAAATGTTTCTCATATTATTGCCTTTTTTTTCTCTGTTAACACTTTTATATGGAAACCCGGAAATATTTGTCCAAAAGTTTTGAATCACAATTAACCTTTAGTTTTATGAATGTTTTGAATTTTTATAAACATTAATATTTTATTTATATTTATACTCAATTAACTTAAGTATTGAGAATAAAATAATAGTTTAAGTATTATATTATAATAAGTACAATAACTAATTATTGTTCAATTTTTTTTTTTTTCTAGTTAAGAATTGTGTTAAGAATAATTCAAAAGAGCCGACCTATAGCATTTAGATGTTTAACTTCTTTTTCCTCAAACTTATTTTAGGGTTGTCTTCTAATTAGACGTATATTTTAATGATAAATTCCTATGGTAATAATTAATATCTAAGAATATTCACAAATATGTAAGTAAAAACAAAATAATTCATTAGGTAAATGCTTTTAAATAAGTAACTATTACAAGTAACTAATTTAAATATATATATTTTTTTCCAATAAACAATAATACAAATTTTATGAAAACAGGTAAAAGATATAAACCAAAGCGTCAATGATATATGAAATCATTTGTATGTGAAAAAAAGTAAATAAATTCCTTAGGTCAAAAGTGTTCTCATTAACAATCATTTTTATAAAAATACTTAAGACATTATGGGTATTTATCATATTTCCAAAAGCCTTATAATGATATGAATAAGGAATTTTAGTAATAAAGCATACCATTGAAAAAAAATCTTTCATTAGAATCATATGAAACACATTGCCAATAAAATGCATTGGGCAAAATAATATTTACTATAAACAATTGCTATCAAATTAATGCATAATTACTTATAGATGTAAACTTGATATTAAAAATTTATACTCTTTTAACATGACTCTAAAATCTACCTAAGTATAGATCATTCAATATACCTAAGTGTCTTAAATGTACAAAAAGTATTTTGAGATGATAACATCAGAGTACAAGTGATAAAATATATGTAAGTATAGTATATAATCTTGTAAAAATGTGAAATTTGTTGTTGATTTATTTATGATAAAATATATTTATTAAAAAAGATATAATTAATATGAGAAACATTAACCAAAAATGAAAAAGAATAACTTAAAATACAACTTATACCTAATATTAATAATATTTAAGTAAAATAGTGTTATAGTGTGAATTTTCAATGACTGGTTATCATTTAGATCCAGCGGTAACATCATAACCCAAGCTTTCCATTTCTGAAACAAAATAAAAAAAAAACATAATATTATTATTATAATCCAGTTCTTATCCGGGTCTCAACTAGTTGTTGTAACGTAGTGCACATGTCTAATATGCTGCGTGATCAGTGCCGATCAAATGTCTTGCCGGTCAAAAAAAAATAATAATTTGGTCTGTGTGAGGAAAGTATTCTTATCAAAATTGTATAACAAATTCTGTGCAAGTGGGATTTACTCTACTGGACTTGCTATGAATATGAATAAAAATTAATTATTAAAAAAAAATTAACTTCTAGAAAGTATGACTATAATAATGTCATTAATAAATCTGAACTAAAAGATAATGATTTTAATTCTACAAAAAAGGATATCTTAATTCTAATGAATACGTTTAAAAATATGGCATCTACTAATATTGGAGTTGAAAAACAGTAAGTTACTGTGCTAAAAATTAAACGAGTAGACACAAGAAATTGATTTTTTATTTGGTAAAATAAAACTTTTTGAAGATAAAATCAATGATTTGGATGTCAAATACTGTAATCTACAAAATATAGTTTTTGGTGTGACCTATAATACAACATAACATAATTTAATTTATTTCAAATTAATCAGAATAAAAGTCAAACAGTAATAATAAAATAATAGCGTTTCATTAAAATGTATTCTATACATTAAAAATGAAAGTATCTAAAAAACTGTTGAGATTACTGCTGAAGTTCTAAATGTTGAATTTTGTATGGAAAATATACAATTGCCCCGAATCCATAGTTTTGATAATTCATTAATTATAAATTTCAAATAAATGCGTTAGCAGTGATATATTTAACCATGCTGTTCATTACACATTCAGTTTTACAGTCATAGTTTGAAATTGTGAAAATAATAACACAATTCAAAGAACGCTCATTATATAGGTTGTCACTACATTCATAGTATATAAGATAATTATTATATTTCACCTTTTACAACAGTGTGATTGTTTTTTAAATTGATGAACCAATGTTGATAAGGATAGTTTGGACGCACTCCACCATATTCTTTTGGCAAATATTTGGAATCAATATGTTTGTGTAATGAATCCATGTTTTTACCATGAAAGAATAACTGTAAACATAAAATATAAAACATTTACCATTTTATAATACTTAATAAAGTTCTTAACCTGTTTGTTAAACAGATTTTAATTAAAATATTACAATGTTGAATAAAAATGTTATTTTATTATCCATAGGAATATAATAATGTACATTTTAATTTATAGATTTTGGATTTTGTATTGAAACTATAAATTACCCCATTACAAACTTATCTTAATGAGATACATTAATCAATTTTATTTAAAGTAAATCTGATTTTCTTTACAAAAAAAAAAATTAAAATTAAAAAATTAAAAAGTATATATTATAAAATGTATGATAACATATTACATGCATAACATTAAAAATGACATATTTTTCACAGTGGGTATTCTTCGCTTCTCAGGTGGGATACTCTTGGAGCCTATGTTGAATTTAAAAGGAACAATTCTGGGCGGTGCTTCAGTTAATTACAGTCAACAATAATTATCAGTTTTATATTGAATATATTTAACAATAATTGTTATAAATTTACATTATATCCAAAATTTGTCATCATAAGGTATTGTGTTAACATTTTCAAGATTATAGTAATATTACTTTAGGAATAGTTATAAAGTAATAAGAATAACAATATAACCTGTGTACATTTTACTATTCATGAAAATTATTTATTTTACTGTGTTTTGATGTTAAAACACTTATGATTAAAAATTGCCACAATTAGGGTCAGTGTACACATTGTGGCCACTGTAACTGTACCAGTTGTGGCCAATTGAATTTTTTTTTTTTGTTTATTAAGCCTATAATAAATATTTAACAACTAGAGTGAGCTGCATTGTATACTTTTGTGTATGCAATTTAGTTTTTTCTATGAATAAATTATAACAACTTATTATCAATTCAACAATAATTTTTTCAGGAATGGACTTTATAAAATCTTATGATTACAAAGAGTTTTGATAAGCAAACCACAAACTATAATTTTCAATTTTGTTATCTATTGTTAACTTTTTTTAGGGAAACTATTCTAAATTGTTTTTATTATTTTTAGATTCTAAATGGAGTAAAGAAACTTCTATTTTTTACAATGATGTTTTATTCTTTTTATAACTTCTAAATAAATCCAGCTATGGACCTGAAACATTGACCAACAACTTAAAAGAGTCACGAAAATATGCCATTAAAATTTCAAAAAGATTTGATCAATTGTTCAGCATTTTGATAATTTCTAAGTTTTTTTCATCTTTATGTCATTCTTTTAATACACATATTTACATGCAAAAAAGTGTTTACAAAAAAAAACAAGAAAAAGAAAAATAATGGTAATAAACATCACTGAGAAAATTCTTTTAGCATTACTCCAGTCAGAATCTAAAATGATAAAAAAAATATGTGAAAAAAAGTTCACAATAAGAAATTTGATGTCGAGATAAAAACATCGAATTCAAAAAAATATTTCAATAGAACAAGTATCATGGACATAAAATTAATTAAAATTATTTTTTTGTTATAGAGTTTAGTACCTCTGAATATTTTACTGCATTTAATAAAGTTATTGGTGGTTTCTTCGCCTCTGCTGGTTAAGCATCCAAAAATTTTCTACAGACGAACAAGTGAAATTGTAATACAAACAAATATATCATTTGATGGAAAACAATACTGTCAATCTAACAGACCTGAGGAATTTGAAGTTCAATGGTAAGCAAAAAAAATATTGTTTTTACTATTTTTTGATTCTAAATGGAGTGAAGAAACTTTTTTTTTTACAGAGATGTTTTATACTTTTTATAACTTCTAAATAAATGCAGCTATGGATCTAAAACATTGACCAACAACGAAAGAGGGTCACGAAAATATGCCATTAAAATTTCAAAAAGGTATGATCAAATATTCAGCATTTTGAAAATTTCGGAAATTTCTAATTTTTTTTCATAGTTTTTATGTAATAACTTTCTTGATTATTGTTATTAAGGCTTGAAAATTTAATGTAATTTCACTGACCCAAATGTCTAATGGACCTGAAAAATCTTTAAAATGTGTTATCAACCTTTTACTCTATGGCAATTTGAAATTAGAATTTTTACGAAAGTACACAGTTTGACCTAATCTTACACACTTTGAAATACATAAAAGTGTCAAGAAAATATGCCATTCTAATTTCAATAAGATTTGATCAATTGTTCAGCATATTGAAAATATCGGAAATTTCTAATTTTTCTTGATACCTACTTTTTATGTAATTACTTTCTTGATTATTGATGTTAACACTCAAAAATAAATATTATTTCACTGACCCAAATGTCTAATGGACCTGAAAAATCTCTAAAATGTGTTATCAACTTTTTACTCTTTGGCAGTTTGAAATTCGAATTTTTAAGAAATTACACAGTTCGACCTAAGCTTACACACTTTGATATGCATAAAAGTAAATTGATCCATCAAATTTTTTACGAATCTTAGTGCCTGGCTAGAGAATTTCGTTGCAAATGTTTTGAGTATAATAGAAAAGTTAAGCGAAAGAGGAATTATGTATTTTATAATGGTTGTATTAGAGAAAAATTGGTGAAAATATAGACAGATATAGTGATATACGTAACTATAGATTGTAAATACTTGGTTGCTGAAGGTTGTTAATGTTTTATTTTTTAAATACACATACTTTCATGCAAAAAAGTGTTTACAATAAAAACAAGATAAAGAAAAATAATAGTAATAAACATCACTGAGGAAAATCTTTTAAGATTACTCCAGTCAGAATCTAAAATGACAACAAAAATATGTGAAAAAAAGTTCACAATAAGAAATTTGATGTCGAGATAAAAACATCGAATTCCAAAAAATATTTCAATAGAACAAGTAACATGGACATAAAATTAAATAAAATATTTTTTATTTGTTATAGATTATAGTACTTGGAATATTTTTCTGCATTTAATAAAGTTTTTGGTGGTTTCTTCGCCTTTGCTGGATAAGCATCTGAAAATTTTCTACAGACGAACACATGATATTGTAATACAAACAAATATATCATTTGATGGAAAACAATACTGTCAATCTAACTGACCTGAGGAATTTGAAGTTCTATGGTAAGCAAAAAAAATATTGTTTTTACTATTTTTAGATTCTAAATGGACTGAAGAAACTTCTTTTTTTACAGTGATGTTTTATACTGCTTATAACTTCTAAATAAATGCAGCTATGGATCTGAAACATTGACCAACAACTAAAGGGGGTCACAAAAATATGCCATTAAAATTTCAAAAAGGTATGATCAATTGTTCAGCATTTTGAAAATTTCGGAAATTTCTAATTTTTTTTCATAGTTTTTATGTAATAACTTTCTTGATTATTGTTATTAAGGCTTGAAAATTTAATGTAATTTCACTGACCCAAATGTCCTATGGACCTGTAAAATCTCTAAAATGTGTTATCAACCTTTTACTCTATGGCAATTTGAAATTAGAATTTTTACGAAAGTACACAGTTTGACCTAATCTTACACACTTTGATATACATAAAAGTGTCAAGAAAATATACCATTATAATTTCAATAAGATTTGATAAATTGTTCAGCATATTGAAAATATCGGAAATTTCTAATTTTTCTTGATACTTTTTATGTAATTACTTTCTTGATTATTGTTGTTAACACTCAAAAATTAAATATGATTTCACTGACCCAAATGTCTAATGGACCTGAAAAATCTCTGAAATGTGTTATCAACTTTTTACTCTTTGGCAGTTTGAAATTAGAATTTTTAAGAAATTACACAGTTTGACCTAAGCTTACACACTTTGATATGCATAAAAGTATATTGACCCATCACATTTTTTACGAATCTTAGTGCCTGGCTAGAGAATTTCTTCGCAAATGTTTTGAGTATAATAGAAAAGTTGAGCGAAAGAGGAATTATGCATTTTATAATGGTTGTATTAGAGAAAAATTTGTGAAAATATAGACAGATATAGTGATATACGTATCTATAGATTGTAAATACTTGGTTGCTGAAGGTTGTTAATGTTTTATTTTTTAAATACACATACTTTCATGCAAAAAAGTGTTTACAATAAAAA
>JAIPRM010000361.1:24919-40065 GCA_025469315.1 Stegophylla sp. TES_Ste_2020 | reverse complement strand
TATTAATAAAAAGACAAGTGTCTTTTTAAAAACTTAGAACGATTGTTCATTTTTTCTACATTATAATTCTAACAAAGATTCACATTATACGATTAGTATAGTGGGGATCTTTACAATACTTTACTTTACTTTACTTTCTTTCCATTTCCTTTCCTTTACTTTACTTTACTTTTCTTTTGTTTATCTATTAAGTAATGGAAAAAAAATGTCCAAATTTTTCTTCACATTTTCAAAATTTTCATAAAGTTTGGATCAAAAAATAATGGTTTCCAAGTTTTTTTTCGTTAAATTTTGAGTAGTTAAAAAAAAAATTGAAGAATTGAGAAATTCTAAAAATGATCTTCCTAAAGTACATCAGTTTTCAGAAAGTTGCTGATCAAAACTTTTGGACAAGTATATCTATACGAAAAAGTGTTAACAGTAAAAAAAAAAAAAAAAAATAAACATCATTGTAAAAATTTTTCACTTTGTTCAGAATCTAAAATGTGTTTAACGAAAAGACTTAGATGATAATTTTGGGACCCATTAGTGTGACCACTGTTGTCTGTTACTATTTTTGCCACATAGAGGGACACTTAAAAATTAGAATAGGTAATAGTAATAGTAATTTCATTTGTAGGTAATATTCTTAAATTAAAATATCATGTTGTAAAAGTAATTAAGGTAATTAGTAATATAAAAAAATTTTGTAATATAAATAAAAAAAAAGGCGGGACATAATTCGCACGAGGGGTGGGATTCTTTGACGGGTGTATTGAATTTAGAAGAAACGATTAATCATTTCTTTAATAAAATGATTCTGAAGAGGGAAGTTAATAATATAAAGAAGGAAGTTAATAATATAAATATAAAATAGTATGTTAGATACTGTTATTTAATAGTTCAAACATAAACGTATACAATATACATGTATAGATATACATATATAGTGTGTACATATTACAGACTAAGGTAGTATCTTAGTCTGTGATACATAAACATGGCCATGGCAGTCCGTGTAAATATGTGACAACTGATAAGGCGTTGTGGCTTTGAGAAATTTAATTGGGCGGCAGTCCAAAGGCCACACCATAATTACCGACTTGTATTAACTCAAAATTGATCAAATCTCTTTGAAATTTTTATGAAATCTTCTCTTCACTATTTGTAGTAGTTGGTGAAAATGTCAAGTCCTGTGCTGCATTATTTTAGAAGTTATGTCAAAAAGTAATTTTCAATTTTACGGAAATTGTGGTAATCTGTCAATCTAACTGACCTGAGTGTAGTGATAAGACAATATAATGTTAATGGATAATGATAAGACAAGATAATGTAAATAGATAATAAAAGTTCAGTTGAATCATGACACTGAGGAATTTGAATTTCGATGGTAAGCAACAAAAATATTGTTTTTATTTCTAATATAAATAAATATACGTTTAAGTTTTATATTTTGCCTTACATTAAGTTGATTAGCAACATTAAAGTGGTTTTAAATACAGTGGCCAATCAGGTACATTAATTTTGTAATATTCCCAGTTGTGGCCATTAAGTGGCAACAAACGGTGATTATCTATTGTACCAGTTTTGACCATATTTTTTTTTTCATATTAATTGTTTAATTTAATTAATAATTATGGGTAACAACAAAAATTCTTTACAAAATCGAAGTGTAAGAATATAGTTCCAATATTCACCTACAAAAATCCAATTGGCATTAAAATCTGTTAAAGATGGTTCTTTAAATGTACTTCAGGCCAGCAAAATGTACAAAGTTCTTAGATCTACTCTATGTAACAAATTAAGTGGAAAATCTTCAGATAGTATTCACCAAGTCGGCCCTAAAGCAGTATTAGGTGAAGAAACTGAGGCTAAATTGGTAAATTGGATTTTAACCGTTGCTAAAATGGGGTTTTCAATCAATAAATTAATGTAGTTGGATACAGTTGAAAAAATAGTTCAGATAGTGACGGAAATGATAATAATGACCTAGAGGATGAATACAACATTGGAGACTTTGTCATTGTTAAATATGAAGATGAATTTTTCCCTGGTGTAATCAATAATACAAGTCCTACATCAGCGTTAGTAAATGTTATGGTGACGAGTGTATCAGGATGGAAATGGCCAGATTTTGAGGATGAAATTTGGTATTCTTATAAGAATGTGATACAGTTAATCAAGCCTCCTAAAGTACCTATCCAACTCTAGAGGGATTTGTTATGTTCCAGAAATGAAAAAATATAAAAAGTTTTAAGCTGAAATTACTTATTCATACATAATTAAAAAAATTCCAATATCAGTAACTATATTATTTTTAAGAGAAAAGGTATTTATCAATTTATTTTGTTTTTAAGTTTTTATTTTTTAGATTATTTTATTTGAGGTTTTGTTCAAGTTATTTATTTTTTATTTTGATTTTAAAAAAGTTAACTAATCTTTATAAACTTAAAATGTTACCTAACTAATGTTTAAACTTAAGTATTTAAGTAATAGCACTGTTTGCAACATAAAAGCTGTTGAAATTGACTAAAGACTGTTATTGTTAAGTACTTAGTTTTATCTATATAAATAAAAAAATAAATAAAGAAATATATGTTTATAAATAGTTTTGTATGTAGTCATAAAATCAATGATAGTTGTATTATTATGCGAATGGTTTTTAGTAAAGTAAAAAAGTGTAATTTGATGTGGCCACAAATGGTACAACACAATGACCACAAATGGTACATTAGTGGCTAAAACTGGTGCATTTTTATTTATTTATTTTTCATTAAATATTAATAAATGTTGTTCATGGCTATTTGGTTTATAAATGGTATGAGTAGAAAGAAAATAACATTTACCTAGGTAAGTAAATATTTAAGTTAAAAATTAAAAATTTTTACTATAGGAAAAAATTTATAACAAATTGTTTTTTTCTTAAATTGGCCATAACTGGTACACTGACCCTAATTTTAAAATACACGTAATATAAGTTGACCTCTTTAATATGAGTAAGCTGATATACAACTTTTTGCTCTTAAAACAAGAAATCAAAAATGTTATGTAATATTAAGGAGATAAATTTACCATTATTTGGCTTAATAGTTATTTGAGCCACAATTATAAAATTTAAACGCTGGTAAAATATTATTTATTGAGCCAACTTTCATAAAAATTATACCACGTCTAGAAATATATTTAAGGAATATTTTAATACAAGAAGATTTTTACAGTATTAAGAATTAAAAACGAGATTTTGATTGAAAAAATTATCATTTTACGGAAAAGGTGATCAGTTTTATACAAATTCTAGCTTTAAATGGTTATGTATACAAAAAAAATTGAATTATAATTTACAAGATTTTTTCAGGTTCATTAGATATATATGCGAGTAAAATTATCCAAGTTTCTAGTCCTATTAGTTTTGGAATTATACAGAAATTACTAAAATTTATTTTTTTAAAATTATGATCATGCCATATTTTGCTTGTTTTAACTGAAATTTTCAGCGTTTTCCTTTGTTTTTAAAAAAATGTTTCAATAATTCAGAAAAATAACCTCTCTTATGCAAAATCTCATTTAAAAAATTACTGTATGAAACTTTTGAATAGGAATTCTTCACAAAAAAGCGGTACTATTAAAAGAAAAAAACATTAACATCATTGTAAAAGCACTAGTTTCTTAACTGCAATCAGAATTTAAAATATAAAAAAATTATGTGTATATATATATATATATATAATTTAAATACATATATATATATCTAAATAAGGTTTAGTCAATGAAATTTATTTAATATTATATAAATACAGTGAAACCTCTGAATAGCGGACACTCTCGGTCTCCGAAATTTTGTCTGCTATTTAGAGGAAAACATTTTTTTTAATAAATTAATAAATTCAATAATTTTATTTTATATTATTTTTACGTTAATTAAATATGTACATTGTACATACATGATTAAACTAACATTTATGAAAAAAAAAACAGTTACTAAATTTTTATTTTATTTTTACATTAATTAAATACATCTTAAAAAAATAAAAACTAACGACATTTCTGAAAAAAATCTGTTACTTTAGTTTATGTATAATAAATTTGCACTACAATAAACATTGGCATCACAAACGCAACTAAACGCACATAGGCAATGCATTAGTTACAATATTTCGTTGACCCAAGTAATATTTCAATGACTGAATGGATAAGATACAATTTTTATATATATACAGCATAATAATGTACACATAAGATAACTTAATACATAATTGAGATTTTTATTCTGATATTCCAAAATAATTCTTAATTAAAGATAAAAATTATTAATATCAATGTCATAAAAGTGTCCGTTATTTAGAGTGTCCTGTATTTAGAGGTTTTCCTATACAAAAGTAGTGAAAATGTCCCCGTCCTCGAAAAAACGACCGCTATTTGGAGGTGTCCGTTAAGGGAAAACATATATAGATACTTAGTTTACTCCTAAAATTAGATAATTTTGATAATAAAATACTGATAGTTAAAATGGTAAAATATTGAATTATTACAACTTTGAATATCAAAGTAAATACAGTGAAGCTGAATAGCGAATAGTCTCAGTCATCAAATAGTCATCTGTTACTTGGAGGTATTCGCTATTCAGAGAGGGGTTCAGCTTGCAATGAATTCACTCCTGTTCCCAAATAAATAACCACTATTTAGAGGTGTCTGTTAAGAGAAGTTGCACTGTACTAATATTTTATAGTGGTCAAGAGATAATTAGTGATTGTTTTATTATAATGTGTGACATTTACATTATTTATAGTGTTAAATTGAAGAAGTGCAATTATTTGAATGGGCACATTATGGTAATTGAATTATCATTGTTTTGGTAATATATTATAACTATACCCACTGGATGCACAAATATATAATGTAAAATACATACCATTTCATTGTATCTCTTTCCCAATAACGGCTTAAACAAATTGAACACAGTGTCGAAAACCCAGGACTCATTAATGATGTGTATCGCATAAGTTTTCATTGGTATGCAGTACTGTGAATAATAGAAGAAAATTAATAAAATATAAAAATAAATTGTAAAAGGTTAAGTTAAGTACACCTAGTAGGGATTATTATAAAAAAATAATATCTACATACGACAATGAGGTCGAAAATTGTAGAGACGACTTTTGGAGTAATTTGGTAAGCGTGTTGAAGTGAAAATCCATTCATGTCAAATATCACTATCCCACCAAGAATTTGAGCTCTCGGTTCTAAAATGCCCAGCTCCAATGAAGCCAGTGATGCCTTAAGTATTTCAGTCATGTCAAACTCATTTACGTTCCAGTTGCCTGTTAAAATTAACATCACAATGAATTTAATAAGTAATAGTTTATATTATACAATTAATAAATATTAATTTTATCAATACAGGTAACAATATTACCAAAAAATTACAAAATAATATCAAAGACTATTGAAATTATCTCACAATTTTTTATACTTTTGAGCTTTGTATTAAGAAAATATAATAATATGCTTATTGTTTTTACATTCAGAACATTGTCCAATATAATTATGATTACCAGACATAAAAATCCCCCCCAAACAAAAAAAAAAATACATTTTAAAACTTAGCTCTTCATTATTTATTATCTTTCTTATTTACTATTTAAAAATCCTTTCCCTATAGGAATTTTCCCATGTGTAAATTTTGCTATTTATGTTTTCCATTAGATTTTTCCATAGTTAAAAGATTTTTTTTTAATATGCATTGCTCAACCAATTATATAACTATATAACCATTCTCTACAACAGTGTTTCTCAACCTTTTTACTGTCCCGACTCCCAAATTAGATATCCAATTTTTAGCAACCTCTAAATATATTCCTTACATTTAAGTATAAATTACATATATTTTAGAATTGCAATAGTATTAAATAATAAATACAATAAATATGATTTTAAAGAAATATAAAGCATAAATTTTGCTTATACTTTGTTAAAACTTTAATGTATGTAAAAAAATTCAAATATTAAAAGTCATCCTTAAATTAATATGGCTTGGTAGTTAGTCATTGTTGTTGATCTGAAATTATTTTTTCAATCTTTGGTTTAATAGATTTTGTTAAGGAAATTTTCAGTTAGTTTTTCTATTTAATTTGTATGATAATCAAAGGAGAAACTGTTATTTCACATAAATAATTAGTTGAAAATGGGCAAAAGGTTTTTAGTGTTTTTAAGCTTCAGCTGAATTAGGATACTCATATTAATTTTTAACCAAAATTAACACATAATTTTGATGTTTTTATAAATCTGTTGTAATATTTATTCTGAAATAGATTCAATTAATTATTCTTCATTTGACAATAATATATGATACAATGAGCATATTTTCATCTGATTTTATGATGGATTTATAACCTTTGTATTATTCTATAGGTATTCATTTAAATGTTGGCAACCCTAAATAATTAGTTAGCAACCACCAAGAGGGTCGCAACTCCTTAATTGAGAAACACTGCTCTACAAGACAAAACTAAATATTTAAATTATAATTTTATTAGGTACCTACATGGTTGGTGTGTGATTTTATGAAGAATTTTGAAATTGAATAAATACACTGAGATGATACTCTTGTAGTATTCTACCTACCATAAAATAGTACTTACCAAAAAAAGTATGCATTTTGTAATATACTACCTACCGTAATATGCCACCTATAACAATGCATCATATTATACAAACTACTTATTTATAATTTATTAAATTTGAACTTAATGTATAATCATTATTACATATAATGAAATGATCATCATTATTAATTAGATATCGACAGAATTTTTAATCATGGTGACAGACATTTTCCCCGTAATAAAATGATATAAAAATAATAATAATAATATACTTCAATCATTTTTATATCAGGTAGGTGGTAGTTACTAGTAGGTATTAGTATGAACGGATAATCAGAATTTCAAAAATTCAAGAAATTGTCATCTTATTGGTAGTAAGAAAAAATTGTGTTTTAATAAAGAATAAAATTAAATTATATGGTCCCTACTAAAAAAAAATTATCGTTAAATTCTTTGATATATTTTGATAATGTTAACAAGGTAAGCGGTTTTGATTTGGGCATTTTACTTAAAACATACATTATTCTATATTTGAGAGTACTAAACGACAATGTTGAATAGTTTACAGATATCTACTAACAGTGTGTAGCCAGGAGGGTTTTGGGGGTTGAAACCACTCCAATTGATTTTTTTTTAGATTCTGAATGAAGTGAAGAAGCTAGTGTTTTTACAATGATGTTTATTTATTTATTTTTTTTTTCTGTGTACAACTTTTTGTATAGAAATACTTCTCCAAAAGTTTCGATCAATAACTTTTTGAAACTGGATTTGCCTCTAAATTGTACTTTAGAGAGGTCATTTTTTGAATTTCTCAATTCTTCAATTTTTTTTTTTTGGAAAAAACTATCCAAAATTTGACAAAAACGACTTGGAAACCATCATTTTTTGATCCGTATTTTATGAAAATTTAAACATAGATAGAAAATCCTATAAAAAAGATTTTGGCACAAAAAAATTTTGAAAATGTGAAAAAAAATTTTGGACATTTTTTTTTTTATTTTATTATTAACTTCCTGTGTTCTGAATCGTTTTATTGAAGAAATGATTTATCGTTTCTTTAAAATTTAATAATAATATTTAAATTTTCAAGAGAATACCACCCGTCGTGCGAAGTATGTCCGGCTTTTTTATTACTATTATACTATTATACTTACATAAAGGAAAGTTAAAATAGCTCAACATCAGCAGGGTAGGTCTCAAATACATAATTTAAATAACAAACCATATAAACGGTTAAAACTTTTATATTCAGCTAAATGGTTGGATTGACATGATTCAATAATTATTTTTCTTGAGTTATTTTGTATCATAGTTCATAGTTTAAGAGATTAAGAGATATTTGTGTTTGAATTGATTAGATTGTTCCATCAGGAGCATACCAATTTGTGTGTGCTATAAAATAACTAGGATCTAGTACTGGACTTAAATATCAGGAAAA
Organism: Stegophylla sp. TES_Ste_2020; assembly: GCA_025469315.1. Taxonomy (NCBI): domain Eukaryota; kingdom Metazoa; phylum Arthropoda; class Insecta; order Hemiptera; family Aphididae; genus Stegophylla; species Stegophylla sp. TES_Ste_2020. The sequence goes on along the minus strand of JAIPRM010000361.1, from coordinate 32,046 downwards.
ATGTTGAGTATGTGTTTAATATTAAGTAAATTTTTCAGATATAGAATATAATATACTGGATTCAGGTCAAAGCTATTTAAACCGCTTAAGACGAATTAAATTTAAATAAAATTCAAGATTAAATGCAGAAAGTAAATTAAAAATCATTTTAAATTATGCTAAATCTTAATGCGATGTCTTAAATATTTATCAAGAATTAATGCATGAACAATTATCATTTTATAACAGCCAATTAATGTGTTATAGGTGAATATTAAGGGGAATGTAAAACAGTCATTTAACAAGAGATTACTTTTTGCAAAATAATATGTTCACGCCTCAGTTAACAAGTGTTGCACCACATTAAAAACTTTAAAAATCTAAGTGCAAAAAAGAACTTTTTACTGAGTAGCTGCAACCTCAAATTTATTAAATTTATTTTTTGATTAATAGCACATTTTCAGTTTAAGTAGATATACAAATTTGCATAAATTGAAAACTTTAACTTTATGAATATCTTGCATGTATAAAAAATCAGGCTTTTAATCATTCTGCAAGATTTTAACATCTATCCATTTTTTTTTATTAATTTTTCTCATAGTCTTCAGAAATTTACGGATGTTTAAGATTTTTTTTGATACATATATACAATTATCGTTCATCTTAACGAAAATAATAATAGCTAATCAGAGGAAGATTATTGTACTTAAAATATTTAGAAAACAGAATAGAAACATCCTTATATAATCTATAAATATATACAAATTGCTGATAATTTATTCTTCATGCTAACGATGTTTAGTTGGTTGGGGGAGGGTTTAACACCCAAAACATTGTCCCTGGCTACACGCCTGCTACTATTCAATAATAATACTAAATGAATAAAAAATTACTCAGCTAGTTGAAATGTGTCAAAGTGATTTCGATTGTAGTGCGTTATAGCAGTTGTTGGTACAATTATAATGTGGTCAAAACATTTTTCAGAAACTTAAGATTTTCTAAAAATTCTATCAACGAGCCTCAACAATGTACCTAATACAATTTTTTTAGTTATTTTTAAACTTCTACAGAATTTAGCAACACTTTCAATAACAACTCCTACTAATGAACAATCTTTTACAACATTAAAAAGATTGAAAACATATTTGCAAAATAACCATAAAATAATGTTTACTTTTTATGTTCTTTAGTTAATTAATGATGTTAATTGAGGTATAATGTATACGTTATTTCAGTAAAAAAATGACGGATTAAATTATTATTTCGCACTAAATTTACTTTTAAAATAAAATCTGATTATTAAATCAAATTCACATTGATACTTATATACAATAGGTTTTCTTTTTACACCCAAATTAACCAGAATAAATGTACATTTAATTGTAACCAGAAATGTTTAATAACCCAAAACACCTGAATTTTTATTTAACACCCATAATTTAAATAAATTACTTGGGTTCAAAGCTCTGGTATATAGTCTTATTGTATACACCTCAACCCTCCCCCCACCATAGCTATGCCACTGGGTAAATTTATTAACAAAACTTGTAAACACCCCTCTCATAAGAAAATCTTGGCTACGGCACTGTCTAATAAGATTAATCTATATTTTTACCTGGAAATCGGTGACTGATGCGGTACAATTAACATATCTCATAATTACCTAATCTTTTCGAATCCTGACCAAATCAAACACTATAGTTACACACTTATACCCTTATACAGATTGTACAAAATATTATTTTATAATTTTTAAATTTAACGTAAATACAGTATGTCTAAAACAAAAAATATGTGTGTAAAAACGTTAATTGACAGAATTAGATAAAAAAAAATGACAAATAAAATTAAAAATATCAAAAAATACAAAATAAGTTTCATAAATTAATTTGTTATCACATGATCCAGTAGTTGTGATTAGAAAACTATATTTTACAAGTACCTAGCTAAAAAAAATTCGCTTTTCAACAAATTCACAGCCCTTCTTATATTGTTAAATGATAATATAATTTAACCAATTAGTCAATAATAATGATTCAGAAAAAATTAGCTTTTGAGAGAAACGATTATAGTTCATATGTAAGTAGGTACCATGATTGTATAATTAGGTATAACATATATACAGGGTGTCCCAGTAGGTATGATTTGACAAATAAGATAACTTTTGTTTCATTAATAATTTTTAATTCTTTTTTTTTGAAAATAATTACTATAACAATAATGCATACATTTTTTTTTCAAGCACCCAAATTTTCAAATTTGGAATTTTATACTACAATTTTAGAAAATATCTAAAAGTCATTTTGTAAACCTGAATTAAAATAAAATATTGGTGCTTAAATCTTTAATAAAGCTTAATCCATTCATTTTCTATGACTTTTTTTAAGTTATTATTCGAAAATTTAAAAAAATCTGAATGGATTAATCCTTAATAGATTTAAACACCAATATTTTTCAAAAATTTAGATTTACAAAATGGCTATTTCGGATTTTTTCTAAAACTGTAGTATAAAATACCAAATTTGAAAATTTGGGTCCTAAAAAAAACAAAAATGTGTGCGTTATTGTTGTAATAATAATTATAAAAAAAAAGTTCAAAATTATTAATAGAACAAAAGTTATTGCATTAGTCTAATCATACTGGGAGAGCCTTAATAATATGTTAAAAATATTATTACCTAATTCATGAGTTTTTCATTAAAATAGTACAATTGCATATATTTATCATTATATTAAGGATATTAGGACAATGCAACAAAAAATAATACTGTCCTACAAAATAAAGTATGTTAGGTCACCTAAATATAATACCATGTACAAATCATAGATATGTACGAATCAATTCTTTTAGAAGTATACTACCATTCTTTTTTCAATTGCATAATTATTTATTGAGAAAACTACACTGTTCTTAAATGTGTATAATTATTCTATCATTTTTGTGTATACTCAGAATTAAAAAAATATATAACGATCTATCTTCAATACATATTATATATATTTACCTCATCATTAGGATTTTACTGCCTTCCTGCCTTCAAGATTTTAACCGATTCAAACTTTTCGTTACTTCTATCGTTAATGATTTATATCGTATTTATAGTTTCGGACAAAAATATTCGAATAATATATTTAGTATACTCATTTCAAGAAAATGTATGTAAATCAAAAAAATTTAAACTAAGCTTTAATGAATTAAGCGATTTTTGGATTTCGTATTTGAAGTTCGAATAAATGATTTGAGTGTGATAAAAATTCATATCAGCTGAGTGGATTGGTCTTTTCCACAGATATATACATGTCCGCTTTTTTTTTTTTTAACATTGTACAAATATGCTCGTGTAATAAGGTCTTCACTTTTTAAGTTGCTCTCTATATTGCCTCTGAAGTCATCTAATATTCTTCCCATCATCACTCCTTGTGATAATTTAGTTGATATTTCATGTTTTTTTTATAATTGGTAGGTTAATAAGTTGGAGTTCACTTTCTTGGTGGCCATAATGATATTTATAAAAGATTACATCACAACTACTTTTATTTAAATGTTCAAATAATATAATGTAACTCATACAATTAATATTAATTTTTTTACTCTCTTGAGATTTTATTGATCTTTTAGAACTATCAATTTTTTATAAATACCTGTTCGACCACATTCATAATAACTTCTATAGCCATTTTTTGACTTTTTTCCCTGTTTGGAGGACATATTCACATTTATTATTTAACTCATAATCTTTTAACCAGCTTTTAAATTCTAGATTTTAATAAAGTGTAAGTTATTAAAAATTATTGAAAGCATATTTTTACTAAATAAATCATTATATATACCAGATACATTTGAAAAATTAATAATTTATTTTTCTATACATGTTCCGTGATATTCATTTAAATGATTAATTAATAATTATTTTTTGGAAAATGTTAGATCAGGAAAAGAAATACATGTAGACAATTTTTTTTTTTTACTTCATTTGTTATATTATGTTTATTTTTCAAATGACTTGTAAGAGTAAATTTGGTAAAAATTGACTTTTACAAATATCACAAATTAATTCCAATTTTATTTGAGTTTAAATTAATTAAATGCAAATATTGTATAAAAAATTTAAACTACAAAAATCATACTATAAAACAGTTTAAGTACATCACACTTGACATCTGTCTTTAGCAGCAATAGCTATACATGTTGAGATGGCTTTTAATGTTTATTTATATCTACATTTTATCCAATTACCTATTTAAACAAGTCATAAACCAGATTTTATCAAAATTTATTACCCAAAGACTATTTTTTTTTTTCAACTGATCTTAATACAACAATACAACCTGGCATCTATGGTCATTGGTTATGACAATTAAAATTATTAGAGGTGTATTAATATGATTGATATATTAGACTTAGAACAGTAAGGTAACAAAAGACTATTTATTAAATGTCTTATTAAGTAATAATAACGAAATTCACAGATATTTTATATATAAAACTTCGGTATTATCTATGTAAATAACATTATCTTAATAGTTAATACTTAAACTACATAAAGTACAACCATAAATCAAATTTTTGAGCTGTTGTGTATCATATTAAGACGACATTTATTCATTTCATCTTACAAATATACATGGTAAATTGTATGTTCACAATAATATATTTCACTCTGTAATTAATTATTTAGGGCATATCTGAGGCTTTTATTGATATTTTTATTAAAAAACAAGTAGTGGACATTTTTGAACTATACATTTTAAAATGGTCATAACTTATTTAAAAGTAATAAATACATTTTACAAGAGTTAAATTCACTTTATTTGTTTTCTGTAAACACTTTTTCTTATAGATATACTTGTCCAAAAATTTTGATCAGCAAATCTGCTGTCTCTGATGCTCATAAACTTTTCACATTAATTATTTGATAATATTGTTTGGACAAAATTTTATCATTGAAATGATGACCAGTGGCCATTCTCCATAGATAATAAAAACATGGATAGGACATCACATATCCAATTGAGACCACTATATTTTGCGGTTCTGAACTAATAAGAAATTGAGGCCGTTTGTTTATGTTTGGATATTATTTTATTTAAATCGGCAAAATACCACTTTTATTGTACTATTACCAACTATTGTTGATTTATTTATTTTGAAATTATTATTAAAATAAAATCATTTAAATAATAAAAATTTTATTTTATTAAATTGTTTTGTTTCTTGATAGTACATTCAGCATTGTTATCACCTATCACATTGTAAACAAGTGGCCTCAATTTTATAACACTTGATGACCGCTGATAAGACATATGTCCTATCCATATTTTTATTATCTATGCTATTCTCTGATATATACTATATAGGCTCTCTAGGCCAGTGGATTTCAACCATTTAAATTTCCAGGTACATTTTTTTTTTAAATTAAATTTTGACGGAACACTGAAAACGAAAATATGTATAAAAGACTATAACGTAACCTAACATAAGAAGCGATAAGTCATTTCTTCAGTAAGATGATTTTGAGTGGAACTTTAGTTTATTCAAAACAATTTTACTTAAAAGTTATAAGGTTTATTAATATTACAAAATAAATAAATATTTTGTACTCTGACAATTTTATAGCCTATTATTAACTAAGAACAGGCAGAAAACTATTTTGATGAGAAAAAAATGTTTTTTTTTACATTTTCAAAATTTTCTGCATCAAAACATTTCTCATATTATTGTCTACCTATATTGAAATTTTCATAAAGTTTGTATTAAAAAAAGATAGTTTCTAGGGAGTTTTGTCTGATTTTGGGTAGTTTCCCCAGATTTTGAGAAAAATATTGAGAATTTCGAAAAATAATCTTTTAAAAGTACCATCTAGAGAAGAATTGTGATTAAAAAAAATTGCTGGACGAAATTTTCGAACAAGTACTTCCATGAAGAATTATTTACAGAAAAATAAAAATAAAAATGAAAAATAAACATCATTGTAAAAGCACCGGTTTCTTCTTCGCTCCACTCAGAATCTAAAATGATAAAATCAAAAAAGTTATTTTACACGCATTTAATGATAAGTTTTATTCGGAAGAGAAATAAGTTTTAAATTCAACAATATACGAATGTATTATTTCTGTTAAAATATCAATAGATTGAGTTATCGATAACTAAGTGATGGTTCACGCCAGTATTTGTTTTATAAATTCTAGATTATAATAGGTTTGAATACATTAATGATAAATCAATGCATGCGCCAATGGCTTATGAAAGTATAACGGTTGTTTGCTTGAAATTGTTTTGTTAAAGTAACTGATGAATTGAATGTTAGAAAAAATGAAAGGTTATGATGGGTATTAATGTATTACAGTTCTAAAGTTTGTGCATTTGTTCCTAAAATATTGCTGCAAATTAAAAATATATAAATAAATTTCAAAAATTATTCTGAAAAATGAAGATGATCTTGATGTAGTAACTAATTTGTATAAAACAATTTTATCATTAAATACTAAGAAATTAAATTACAATAAACAATATTTAGTATTAGCAAATTTAGCATTGATTAAATAATACTCAGATAAGCCATGCATATAGAAAAATTCGGCAACCACTTTTTGGATGCTACCGATAGGTATCGCATGTGGCGTTTGGATGCAGCCAATTATATATGTTTGATAACTAGACATCATTCGGGTGGGGGTATTGCAGTTTTGACAATTCGGGCAACGTTCATAACATGTTATTCTCACTTCTTAGTTAGTAATAACACTGTTACAGTTAGTGAGTAAATACATTTCTCAATATTGGGTCGTTCGTCGATAACCGATAACGGACAGACCAATTTAAACTGCCTATTGCCTAAGCAATATTTTCAGCATTACAGGTTAGGTTAAGTTAGGTTCGACGTTTTGTTCAATTTTTATAATTTATAACCGTCTGATGCGTAAAAATGAAAGCGTTGTAACTATATAAATACAATATTCATAATTTTATTGTAAATTATATACTCGGAAACTATTAAACGTGATTGTACGAGTATGATATGGTATCTTAGGCGTTTTTGTCGAATGTCGAGTTTTACTTCAAAAATGTTGGAAAAAATATTAAGAATTTCGAAAAATTACTTTTCTAAAATCTAGGGAAAAATTTTAATTCAAAAAGTTGCTGGTCA
>JAIPRM010000361.1:0-19528 GCA_025469315.1 Stegophylla sp. TES_Ste_2020 | reverse complement strand
GGCAGAAGATTAATTAAACTAATTTTAGGTTAATTTAAAGAGGGTAAATTTGAGGTCCAACTCGTGGAGGGACTCAAATAACAGGGATTTTGAGATATACGATGTTAATCAATAATTGATGAGCAATAAACAATTTTTTACCGTGTAGGAACTAACATATGTACCTTTTTTCGCCGTGTAGGAATTAACATACGTACCTGGTTTTTATCGTGTAGGAACTTACATATGTACCTTTTTCTATCGTGTAGGAACTAACGTATGTATTTTTTGTACCTGTTACTCTCGTGTAGGAACTTACATTCGCCCGATTGTAAGTATGACGGTGAACGGAAGGTGACCTTTTTTGCAAGACAAAAAATCGGATAAACACGGAATTATTAGTTAGGTATCAAAATGAGGACATATCATTGACCGGAAGCCAATGTTTATACAATGCACTAATGCAGGAATCGAGGTAAACAGGTGCGTTTCAAGAGAGAGAAAGAATGAGAGAGTGGTGATCACATACATCATCACCGCGGATCTAAAGTTATATATGTACACATATTACAGTATAAACGTATGTTACGTACGATTCATTTGATTATAACGCAATTATAACTCCGGACGTCACGGCTGAGCGGAAATTTCCGTTGGAAAACACTGGGCACTACGTTGAGTATTTTTTTTATGTAGACGAATTTCTCGGGAAAGGGGGGAAGAGAAAGATAAAATCACAAACGTATGACGTGCATACAATATTGCAGCATATTCCGTAATGGAACGCTTACACAAACAAACATTTTGAAAAAAATTATAAAATGAAATGAAAATATAAACGTCAATTCTGTAGCACATTAAATTTAATTTTCACTGTACCTAATAAAAATTTTCACGTTCATTCGATGACATTTTTTTCCATTAGTTAAATTGATTTATTTTACTCTTATGTGTAACAGAATCAGTAGTAGATTTTAAAAATGAATTTTTTTTTTTTATAATATAATAAAGCAATTTTTGAATGCCTATGTAATTCGGCCTACGTACTAACTTTGTTATATGCATCATAGAATTTCTATCTCTGGTATTTCAGTACAAAAAAGTTTAACAATAAAAGTTACATATTATACATTAACATATATTATAATTTATCCTTTACTCGTTTATAAAACAGCTAAGAAACCATTAGTGATCTTATACATTAAAAAATGTATATAAAATTTTCCCAAAAATTTGGGAGGTATTTTAATCCCTGAAACCTTCTTTTATGTGCGTGAGAGTCAAACTCATTTAGAGTGATGGAAAAATTGATTCGGTAAATCCTCTCAGTGCTTCTTATGTAAAGATGCGAAATAAGTAGATACCGTCGATGCGTTATTTTAATATTATAGTTATCATACGATTGAGCACGTTATACCTCTTTTTGTAATACGATTGAGCACGTTCGAAATCAAACCATGAAAAAATTGATGATCCTAAAAACTAGTACGATTAAGTACAAAATTCTGTATAACGTTGCTATATTTTAATGGAATATCTTTATAACATATTTAATTACATTCAGTAATATAATATATAAAAGTAAATTAATTCACTGGGTGTTTAGTGTCACCTCTTCGCTTCGCAAATCAAAAGTATCCCTCGGCTTGGTGTGCAACGTGGGGATATTTCAGCTTGATAATCGGCAATAGCATATACTTTATATCATGTTATGTAAAAAAATGAAAAAAATATGTGCGGAATTACAATGTTGAAAAAACTTATGTGCGGAGTTAAGGAGTAAAAATACCTCTGTACCTATGCGGAGTTTACGCGCCCCGCGTATCACGTGTCATTAATATATTTGGCAACGTCACGTAGAATTTTCAAAAATACACGTGTTCAATCGTAATAGTCAAAAATGTCTCAAAAAGATATCGAAGATAAAGACCGTGCTCAATCCTATTTCTACCAATATTATAGCCAAAGGGAACAGATATTCGAAATACCGAGCTCCGTATTATATAACCAAAAAATTCGACGAAACCTCATCTCGAAAATGGAGTCGTTAATATCGACGGCAAGGTTTTAGATTTAGAGCACTATTTTTTATATAAACGACGAGATCGCACGAATAAGACTTGACCGATAGATACGCTGAGACTCATGAGAGCGGTTTTAGGACACGCGCTCATAGTGTTTTCAATGCCAATCTACTTTATAATCTGACATGATGCGCAATAACGCTACGTCGTATCTATTATTATTATAAATCATTAAAGATGTTTAATTAATCTTCGTACACAATCGATCGTTAAAATATATTGTTTTCGAACGGTTTTAACGCGTGACAAGTATCGTTTATGATACAAAATATGTAAGTACAGTCTTTATTATTTTCTATATAAGGTATGTGGTTTTTATTGTTTATATATATATATATATATATATAAATTGGCCGTTTTCCAAACAGATAATAGCTCTGTCTCTGTACCTCCGGCGCAGTTATTATCATAATTATCAAAATACGCGATAATTTCTCAATGGCAGTGAACAAAAAATTCACTAAATAAAGGTAGAACCGTTTTTTCTTACCATCGTTTCGGTTGTAACGAATAATAATAATTATAATAATAATAATAATAAAATAATAATTTGGCTCGGCGACAAAAATTAGTGCAATATCACATTATTGCATTCAAAAACTAGAATATTGTTGGTACTGATTGAACTCGAACTAATACCATACTTGGCTACTTACTCGATAGTTACCACTTGTTTATAAACGATGGAGCGAAACGCAACAGGAATAATAATATGTGTCTGCTAATGCGCGTGTTTTAAAAACATCAATCATTATTCAGCGTTTTTTTTTTTTTTACCTAACGTAAGAACAAAGAGAAAAAAATACCGAAAATTTTGATGATGAGATCGCTTTTACTACATGCAGTCATTTCACACCCGTTTACTTGTATTCTTTGATACAAAGTTCTGTGATATCCAAATATGTGTTATTATAGATACTGTGGTATACAATGTAATTTACTTATGTGGGTAAAAAACGCAGGACAAACGTTAATAAAGAGGTCCTGAGTAATTACCAACCAAAATATCAAAAAAAAAAAAAGTAATTATCATCGTTCTAGCGTCCCGTGAGTTTGTTCGTGATGACCCACAAATCGTATAATAACATAATACGAACACATACAAAAAATTGCAGTTAAAAATTATTATTTTTTAACGCTTCGACATAATAACAAACATTTTTATATTTTACTATACAAATTGCGTTGTTACAAAGACAGAATTATGTCACAAACATTTCACCATTGTAAACGAATATTTTAGTGACCGTAAATAATTTAATTTAACATCACGAGCAAAGTGATTACAACGAATTGGCCGTGTAGAATATGATGAAGAAATTGTAACCCTTAACAATTATTTTCCGTTTGTTGCATACATCGAGTTTTACTTGGCAGTCACGCCGATTTTTGGCGAGAAATACGCGATTAAAATGATTCAACCGTACAAAACTGTGTCTCCATTGGTTTACCGAAGGGTTGGATTCTGTGTTCCTCGTAACATACAACTTTGTTAAAGTAAAAAAATTGTAATTAAAGATTGTTTCATATTATTAACATATGGCGTGGATTATAATGCTATGATAACAAGAAAAATTGCTTAAAAAATACTACTCGGTGCACTAAAAAACTGCCTTTATTGAAACAAATTGGTGGTCTAAAAATTATTTTAATTTTTTAAATAATTTTATTATTGAATAAAATCTATTTATAAATTTATAAAGGTTAGGTTGATTCGCTGAGCATGTTCACTCCCTTTTTTGGGAATAAAGTGGAAAAAATGGGAATTTTTATTGGATGTTCAACATGAAAAAAAAAAATGAATTATGGAAAACATAGTTTTCATAATAACTTGAACATTCCAAAAAAACATCCAAATTTTTGCATTTTTAAGGCCAAAAAATGGGATCAAAAACAAAAACTAAGTCAAGTTTTTTTTGTAGGTAACTGTAACATTTTGATAAAATTCATTAGTTTTATACAAAATTACACACTTCATTGTATATAAAAAATTATTAGTTTGGTCGATTTTCACAAAACTTGGGACATACGGAAATAGAAAATTACACAGACATATTTTGATAAAAGAAAATTTTTACGGACAGATAATTAAAAATTTTACAAAGTTTTCATTAAAAAAATCGGAAAAAGTACTGACAAATTTACTGGAAATACCGAAATAAATATTTTCCTGAAATCCTTTTTAGTTATTTAGTTATAACTTCCAAAATAATAGAGACAGAAACTTGATACTTTCACTAACTACTGAAAGTAGTCACGCACAAATTTTATAAAATTTTCAAAAACTTTTAATCAATTTTGAGGTACATGTGGAATTAAAAAAAAAAAATTTCTTATTTTTTACTCACACAACACACACACACACACACACATTATTCAGTACCCGGCATTATTAAATAACATTAGTTAAATATAACCTAATCCACAATTATTATTATTGTATAATAATTGAAGCTCCTTTCAGAATCGTTTTATCAAAGAAATAATTTATTGTTTCTTTAAAATGCAATTCCTCCACCAAGAGTATCCCACTGGAGGAGCGAAGATCACCCTATTTTATTTTTGTAATGTTTGAAATAAAATGTGTTATTAAAAAACGTTGTTTTAAAGCTTCCAGGGAAAAAAATGTACTTTGCATTTATATCCGCACTCTGGTAATAATAATTAATATGTATTGTCGGAATTTGTTTATGATATTTATAAATTGTTTTATGATCAATTGTTATCATTATTTTGTTTGATCGACTGGTAATATAATCCATAGTTTATAACATGATACCACAAATTTGTTTTGTGATTCTACACTTAATTTACACGGTAAAACTATTGAACACTTTAAAACAAATTAACTTTTAATGATACCAAATAATTACAATTTGCTATTTATAGAAAGGCTGATCATAATTTGTGGTTCTCTTTAAAAACAATAAAAGGCATGAAAAATAGCAAATTATACAACCAATATATTTTTTACTTTGCTCAAAACTGAAAATATTTAATAGAAATATATTTCTAGATTGGATCCCACCCGTGGTTGCACTACTCAATCCCACGTTTTATAATCAAGTTCAAATAAGTATTGATATATTGCGTGGTGTTCAAAAGAAATCCTACCATAATGGCTAGGAAACTGTTTAGGCACACAAAGATTTCTTTTATTAATTAAATTTGGTATCCTAACATTAAAATATAATCACATAACTAGTATACACACAATTATTTATATTTAAGTGTAATTAAGGCCAACACTATTTCGGATGATGAGTGTGAATATAATAATATTTACGACGAACGTGTGTATGTACTACGCATGAATTGAATGCGTTCAAAGTTCTTTAACCTGAAGTGATGACTACAAAAAAAAAAAAAAAAATTTGGATGGTAATAAAACACCTCTTACAAAACGATAAATATTTGCTATTTACTACCGTATATTTTAGTAAATTCGTAATGTTTAGTACCTATGTAAATGTATTAGGAATAAGTATTTTATGCTCTGAAAATCGTTAAAATATTTGCTTAACTTGCTAAAACGTGAAGGAAATTATGTGCATGTATTTTAATTGAAAATATTTCCTAATCCTCCAAAGATATAATTATGAAAATTCATTTCTGTAGAATGTCTATAAAATTTTTCTATACAACATCATTAGATTCTGAGTGAAGCGAAGAAGAAAGTGCTTTTACAATGATGTTTATTTTTTCCTGTATAAACTTTTTCGTATAGAAATACACACCTAGCAATTTTTTGAATCGGAAATCGGCTTTAAATGGTACTTCAGAGATGTAATTTTCGAAATTTTTAAGTTTTTCCAGAGTATAGGAATTCAGATTATTCTGTTATTACTTATTCTAAAAGTAATATTCCTTAAATATTGAAAATGTCAGAATTAGCTTATCATAGATGAATTTCGGATAGAATGTAATGACTCTATATACTCAATATAAAATGACAATTATGATCGTCTATAATTAATTGAAGCTCCACTAATTTCGTTTTATTGAAGGGGTTTTTTTTTTAATTCAACACAACCACCAAGATTATCTCACTCGTGAAGCAATGATGTGAAGTATGTCTTGCTTTTGAATGTAAGAACTACAATAATTTTTATTAATAAAATTAATATTTGTGTATTAATTTGTATGTTTTTTTGTAAAGATAACTGGCCAATAGACAATAGTGTAAGATATCCGAGTACATATATTTAAATACTATTTAATGATAAGTATTATATTTATATATATAAAGTATTAAAAATAATATTTTTTACTCATTTATACTTAAAATTTAAATACATACTTTTAAAATATTTTTATAGCATAATTTAATCATTTTAAAAAGTTTTGTGGTTTAAGGAACCATTCATTATTTATAGATACGTGGAACCAAATGAATTACTTTAAATAAAAAGAACGAGAAATCGAGAGGATTCTTCTATAAAAGGAACGTCAAACAACATTGCAGGTATCGTCTGAACCCAGACGGTTCTATATCTTTCGCCACGTCCTTGGTTTATGTAATATATGAAAAGAAAAAAAAAATCAAAACCCGGACTTAACAGCCGACGTGACCACAATAGTAAAAACGACTAAAATGATAAATCGAAAACGCGCTCACGTGTTACGTGGAGGAGATACTCGCTCCGTCATTTCGGCAAACAATCGACCCGTATATAGCTAGCTAGGTACATAATATTTTTCTATGCATAATAATAATTATTCTCCTATTAGTCTACACGATACACTAAAAATGGTCAAAACGCATAGCGTTGACAATATTGTGTTTAGTTTAGTACGTTTATTATCGACGACGGTGGAAGAGGACAATCATTTTTCCACGTGACCTTCTCGCGGACACCATCTTGCGTAAGGCATACAAATTCTATGACGCGTAGTATAATAATTATAATACAACTGGGAAAAAGCATACTTCGTATTATAGTGGATATAGGGACCTATAATAACGGCAACCGTATATATGTTTTATTATCGTCCCCCCCTCCCACCACTACATACGGCGGGCTAGAGTAAGGTCTTCCTCGAATTTTATTATATACTATAGTATGACACACAAAAACAACAGACGATTCGCACGATATAAGACGAAACGATAAAACTACCTCCGACCAAGGGCGTATTTTTGAGGAAGAGGTGGGGGTGATTGAGTGAACGCCCTTCCGGTTATCTAAATTTATTTTAGATATTGAGAGAAACAAAGAATATATTTGTCTTACAGTGATACCTGTTAACTCTTTTTTGGGAAGTAGATAAAACTTGTTCAAATGTTTTATTAAATCTCATGTGTAGATCAGAAACTTACTCACTACTTGGCAATTAAATAGGTCATTTTTTCAAATACTTAATTTTAGTTTTTAAAATTTTAAAGTATAAGGAAAATCTACTGATTAGATAAACCATAAACTAGATTTTCATGACGAACATAAAAATGTGACGCCAAAAACAAAGGTGTTAGAAATTTTGAAAAACTTAACATTTCAATTTAAGTTATGCAATCTATTTTAAATTAGTGAATTAAAGATTATATCTAACGTAACAAGCAGAACAAACAGTTTTATCAATTACCTTTTTATATTTTTTTCTCATACTTAAAATAAAATATGTTAAATTAGTAATATATATATATAGGTATGTAAATATATATTTTTACTGATTTAATAAAATTAAAAATGTAATTGATATAAAAAAAATGGTTCATTTGTTTAACTGATATTAATATTGTTCTATCTCAGGTGCACTTCTTTACTGTTCAACTATAATAGTTCTTTAATTTGTTTGGTATGACTTACTAGTTTGTACGTGGGATGAAGTTTGAAGTGTCGAGCTCTTAAAAACCGTAAAAGAAACTTTTCATCCATTCTGTGTGGTGTGACGTCTCCTTTTTCTGAAGAACATAAAAAAAACGTAAAATTAAATTTAATAATGTAATAATAAACAATATCATATAACTAATATTTTTATGAATACAATATACGATGGACGATATGTAGTTATAAAATAAAAATCACATGAATTTACGGCATATTTAAAATAATTTTTAATCTAAAAAAAAAAGTAACTACCTATTTTAGATTCTGAACAAAGTGAAAAATTTAGTGTTTTTAGAATAATGTTTATATATATTTTTCTTTTTTTTTCTGTGAACTCTTTTTCGTATGGATCTACTTGTCTAAAAGTTTCAATCAGTAACTTTTTGAAACCGAATTTGCTTCTAGTTGGTACTTTATAGAGGTCATTTTTTGATTCTTCAATTTTTTTTGGAAAAACTACTCAACATTTGACAAAAAAGACTCGGAAACCATAATTTTTTGACTCAAACTTTAAGAAAAATTTAATATAGATAGACAATAATATAAGACACACTTTGGCACAAAAAAATTTTAAAAATATAAAAAAAAAATTTGGGCATTTTTCTAATCCTTTTTTTTCTCATCTAATTTTTTTTTCCTTTTCTTTATTTATTAGATAAAAAAAGTAAAGTAAAGTAAAGTATAGACAAGAAAGCTAGACATACTTCGCACCACGGTATTCTTCACTCTTCGAGTCGGATACTCTTGGTGAGTGTGTTGGAAATGATGACTGTTATTGTTCTTTATATTATTAACTTCCTTCATTCAGAAACGTCTTAATGAAGAAATAATGTATCGTTTCTTTAACATTTTACACCCGAGGAGCGAAGAATATTCATCATGCAAAGTATGTCCGGCTTTCTTTTTTTAAAATCAATTTTCTAGAAAAACGATGAACTTATCGAGTCGAATAAATGTCATAACCGTTTTCTTTGAGTGCATAAACAATTTAGTTGTAGGTCGTAATATTCAGATTATACAATATAAACTTGGATCAAAAAATAATTGAATAGAACTATCCACCACTTAGTTACGAACAGGGACAAATGGACGCGGCCGTTTGGACACAGACGTTTGGTCCGTATGGGCGCGGCCATTTGGACACCAAACTAAAAATATTAAAATATGACGTATAATATAAGTTACAACACATAAATACAAACTGTATTTACGTATCCAATAAATACTATGTTTTTAGCAAATTTTAATAATATTGGCATTTGATAACAGATAATTATGTGAATAAATCGCTTGTTATAATTAATGATAATTTGTACCTAGTATTTTATATTTTAAAATTTAATTTTGTTGTAGCGCCGGATTATAGTATCAAATAAAAAAAATAATAATATGAATACAACCTAAGTTATTGCATACATACTGTATATATATACTATATACTGTATATATATAAAATTTGACGCGATTAATATTTGGTAAAAAAAAAGATGTAACGAGTTATAATATATATATTATTATTATTTATTATATATACTGAAGAAAGCTGTTTATTCGAACATTAATCAACTGGACAGGACATCCAATGATCCGGACAAGCAAAAAATAGCTTACACGTTTTAATGGATTTTTAATTTAAATATATACTGTATAATATTTTTAATTTGGCGTTCAAATGTCCTCGTGCCCAAACGGCCGCGTCCAAATGTCCGCGTGTCCATGCAGTCGCGCCCAAACGTCTGCGTCCATTTGTCCTAGATCGACTTAGTTAAGTTCGGCATCTGAACTTGAAAACATACATAATGGAGAATTGTAGAGAAAATTGTAAATATAAAATGTAGTATCTATAAATTATAACATTGAATATTAATTAATAAATATTATGCGAACTATAGGTGTTATTTACGTATTGAATTTTTGTTTGTTTATCATTAGGTTTACAATTTACGTGAAAATTAAAATAAATGTACAATAATTATTTTTAATAGTTCGGTTCGGTTTAGGCTCATAATAATTAGATATAATTTCGTTCAATAGCTAAAAATCAGGGGTCAACACAACACTAAAGAAATTCTAATTTGAAATTGTCATCTGAAATTGTAAGTTGTTAAACTATAATTTGAATTAACTGTGAAAATTATCATAGTCAAAATTAATAAATTTCGCAAATATGATTGATAAACCTATCTCATTTAAAAATTTCTTATTATAACGCAAAAACTTTTATAAGATTTACATATTAATTTGGCCTTTTACAGTTTTTTTAATCGTGTAATTTAATCTTATTAACATCAAACATCTGTACGTTTTAGAATTTATTTACATTTAATTAGGTATATTATATTGAAGATACGAAAAGTAATGATGGTAAAGTCAACGTGTTTTAATTACACATCAACAATTCGTAATCCGCATAGTTACATTGAATCTTCTTTACTGGTTACAGTGATTTTATACATTATATATTTTTAAAAGTATCTATACAGGTTTTTATTTTAATTTGAAGAAATCGATAAATAACACATTACAGTTTTAAGAAAAAAGTATTTCATTTAATAAATACTAATTTATGAGGCACTCGGTAGTTCCAGAGGTCGTGGCGGAATTAAACTTTGTACAAGTAACCTAATACGGAAATAACAATAATATGTCAATCGCGTGTAGATAATAAAACGCATTATACCTACGTATACCTAAAGTGACATCCGCAAATATTTTATTATTAAACAGGAAACGAACGATTCCAGTATACCTTGTTGATGTCCACAGGAACTGAATCTGAGTAGCAAAAAGTGAATCGTGGTATTTATAGTTACAAAGATCAAGGATGTTTTGAGTAAAATACGAAACCAGTTTTATCTGCAGCAACTTATCGTATATAGCGAGTTATTCACTGTCGTTTTCGTTGCGGACGAGAAGTCGTTAAAATGTAAACACACCTACACGTAGACGCTAATGACCCAGACAAAACAATTGTAATGCACTTTTTTTTTTTTAATTACTTATGACATCAATACTTAGTTAATAATTTGTCTTACTGTTTTTCACTTAACGAAGATCCTCTGAAGAATATTTCGTTTACTAATCGTTTGATTTAAAAGTTAATTGTTTACGTCTTACGAAATATACAGTTTTCACAACTTATTGACCGGTTAATCAGTAAACTTCTCAAATTATACGATATTATATTATAATATTATATCAATAAACTTCTAATCGTAGGTACGTTCGAAATACGTCAACCAGTTTTTTTTCGAATTATCAAAGTACCTATATAAAATGTAAGCTCAACGATTACAATTACGTACAATTAAAGATATAATATACAGAGTGACTTGAAAAAAATGTCAACAAATTCAGGAAATGACTTAAAACTTCAAACATTCTAGTCCGAATTTCAACCGTGGTAACGTACAAATAGATATTTTTCAAACATTTTTATTCCCCGGCTCATAGATTATTCAGTAGCTACGTAGTCTATTTAATATAGTTTAAACACTTGAAAGTGGTATTAAAAGAATTTTTAATACATTTTTCAATATAGGATTAATTTTTTTTTTTTTTTTTGGCATTTATGTTTTTGAAAATACAATTTTTTTATATAATCAAAAATAGTTCTTCCTAAAAATCAAATTTTCTACAAAATGGTTGAAAATCAGACAGGGATTCATATATAGGCGCAATTAGAAGGGGGCTTGAGGGGGCTAAGCCCCCTCAAAACTGCTCATAGCCCCCCAAAAGTTTTGAGAATTACATAAAGTTAATGCCTTTTTGGGAGGCTAAATTAATAAAATAAACATATTAGTTTTCCAAGTTGCGCTAATGGATTCATATAATAAATTATGGTAAGTGAATTGTTACACCTTCTATATTTTCTGATGTATTTTTTCAATCACTCTGTATACACATTCATTTTTATAATAGTGTATTCTATATAACGTTAGTATTAATAAAAATAAAAAATAATGTTTACAGAATACTGAATTTTATCGATAAACTTTAAATAGACATTCAAAACGGTACAATTAAATAACCATTTACTAAATTAGAATGTTTTAAATTATACTTAAGTAAACTAATATTTCATGAGTAAATGAAGTCATGTGAAAGGCGAAACTGATATATAGTATAAAAGCTCATACTGATTTTATATTGGAAGTATGTTTGTAATTAATTCGAATAATATTATATTATGTTGTCCAGGAATAAAATTTTAAAGTGAGTAAAGAAAACAGCAACAGTAACTGGTCGACCATGAAGTATTGTCGGTTTAGATCAGTATATAAAAAAAAACATTCAATCAAGAGAAGAAAAAAAATTATTAATCAATTGGAAGACATTTTTTTCTCTCTATTAGCCTTTCGCGCGTTCGAACGGTAGTCATAATTACTTGTTACCTGGACTTTTGGTTCAGGTCAGTACAATCATGTTATAATATTATATACTATCTGAGATACATACATTAGAGGTACAATATGCAAATCAATACTTGTATCAAAGAACACGACTTATGCGTGTCATATGTTTCATATTTTACGATTTTTGTTACAACATATTGTATCTTTCTTTCTTCATAAGATACGAGTTCCTTTAAAAATGCATGTAGTCAACATTAAAAATATCTTTAATAAAATTATGAAAATTATTTTACCTTTTATTTTTCAAAGTAGAATCTGTGAACGGTATTTAATTATTCAAATGTAGGTACTGAGTACACATCAATATTTTTGATAGTGAATTGTCAAGTATCAAGTATCTTTTCTAAATTTTAAAGTACCATTTATCTTTTAGATATAAATGATTAAAAACTTTATTTTAACTATTTTTTTTCTTTGGGGTAGGTACAAAATTCAGATTTAAATTAAAAAGTTTAGATTTTTTTAGGATTTAGTTTTAGTTTAGTCTCTTTTAAAAGTAATTAACGGTTAGTTCATAGATTCGGACATAATTTCAGCAAAAGTGAACGCTAGTTGGATATAAAAGTGAAATGAATTGATTTTTTCTATATATTTTGTTCTTTAAGAATATACTCTGGCACCTAGTCAAATAATTATTGTATAAAATGAAACATTTTCGTAATTATTATAATATTATAATACATTCAGCAGCTGAGACAACAATAAAATAAAAATTTTTTTATAAAAATTACATACATTTATGTGTAATGACATCGAAATAGAAGAAATTCTAGATGATTAAAATATAGTGAATTATGTAAAATCAAATAGAATAATATATAGCTAAAATGAATAAGAAAGAATTGTTTTGAAAGCTAACGATCATCATGGCTTGTAAAGCTTAGGGCGATTCATTAAGCATGTCCATCCCCTATTTTGGCCGTAATAGTGCCAAAAATTTGAATTTTTTTTGGAATGTACAAGCTACTATAAAAATATTTCCTTTACGTTTATTTTTATGTTATCTTTAGGTTGTCTCTTTGGTAATAAACACATTTTTTCGAATGGTAACCCTCAATTTTATCTACGGAATTTTATTCAGATAATTTTTTTACCAAATTTGATGTATTGAAATCAAAATTTGAAGAAATAGGTTTTGAGTTATTCAAATTTAGTGTTATTTATTTGTATTTACGAGTAAGGACTAAGGAAAGAGGGGAGACGAACTTAAGCATTCTTTCAAGAGACATAATAGGTGAGAAGTTCCTAAATGTGTCAGTTCCTAAAGACATATTAGGGTATATAAATAAGTTTTTACGCGGTATTATAATTGGAATATGTTAGTTCCAAGTAAAATTAAGTTCAGTATTTGACATGAAAAATTATAATTTTATTAGATTTTCAAAATAATTCTTTGATAATTAGTACTTATTATATATGTATATATCCTTTTTTAAAGAAAAATCTAATAAGACGATTAAAATAATCAACTTTTATTCAGCAAAATAACAAATATGTTTTTACTTGAACATAATTTTTGTGATAGCGACATAAATATTATGCACTCGATATACGTACTTAAGTATGCCACGTGTAGGACCGTAGGACCCATAGGTGCCGCGAGGGAGGCGTAAGAAGTTTCACTTGCACCCCCCTAGTATTTTTTAAAAATATAAAAAATATTTTTGAAAAAATTGAATGCTGGTGGAAATATTGTATTTTACACAACTATCAATAAGCTACATATATTTTTTTTTTTTTTTTAATAATATGTGTTAAGTTCTAGGTTTTTTTTTAAATTTCTCAATTGAATTTTCATTGAATTTAGTATACTATGCACCCCCTGACAACTATTCTAGCGGCGCCTATGGTAGGACCACTTACTTATTTCATTCGGAAAATATCACATCTAGTCTTGACTTACCGTAGATCATGTCCTCGAGCTCGGCCAACAGTTTGGTCCGGGACTCTTCGGTCTCGCCGAGTCGGACGCGCGCGTATTCGGCCACTTCGTCAGGAATCGAATCTTCATTCACGTCCAAGTCGGCCAGTACGTCCGGGAAGTCGGCGTCAGTGCCGATCGGCTCGTAGCTGACGCGTTCTCCACCGTCCTTGGGCTCCACTATTAACTGCGGCATATTCGGTTATTTTTAATCTCTTTGGGTTCCCGTCGCCGTCGTCGTCTCGTCGGCAGCGTGTCCGCCCGGTTTTTCGCGTCTCGATCGACTGTCGTCCGCGTCGTGTGTGTGTCGCACCGGTCCCGTCTGTTGTTTATTTCGCACACGCGCACGCGCGTTCCTTGTATTATTATTATTATAATGTAAATCGCGTGGCGGCGGCGACAAAGTCTCGTGCAGCGCGCGAACACTGTCAATGTCGCCGGCGTTCAAGGTCGTCGCGGCAACCGTCGTTTGCAGTAGCGACGAGAACGCGAAGTGGACGCGAAATTCAACGCCGTGACCGTTCACCTATCGCGCGCGCGCGTGTGACAATAATAATATTATTATTATCTGTGACTTTTAAAAAGAGTCGGAGAGACTGTTGTTACTACTGAGAGAGAGAAACGGTTTTTTTTTTGGCGAGCGAGGAGCGTGCGATAGAAACGACTTGCGACGGCGGTCTGTCGTCCGCGAATGGTTGCGCCGGCGACGACGCTGACGGATAACACGTACCGTTTTCGGCACAGATGCTGTGGCCGCCGCCGCCGCCGCTTTCCCACCGTAGCCGCGCAGTTGCATCACTTCAACACGCGCGTTGCATAATCCGCGTAACGGGCCCCTCGCAATAATCGCTTACACACGTGTGTTTGATATTATTATATTGTGTGCAGTCGTACTGCAGTATGATTTAGGTATTATAATCGTAACGGTAATAATGATAATGATAAATGATTTCACTCTCTCGACCGCGCAGTGGCCGCAACAGCAGCTGTATAGATACACGCGATTTCTTTGGATTTTCCGAGTGCGTCGGGTCAACGGTGCGAAAACGCCAGCCGACCAATTTAATGTCTCGTTATCAATTTTATTATCTAACGTCGGGTCGGGTGTGTTGTGTCACTTTATTGCTGCACTCCTTGCGCACGACGTGTGATAATAAACTAATATTTTAATAATGCATATTATTATTTCGCGTTTTGGGCATAGGCTTGTTTACGGGCATGGCCATTATGGCCATGGTCATACCTGCGAAATCAGAAACTCGCAGAATTTTGAGATAATGTAAATGACATAAATTTCATGTTAGAAAAAATAGTAAAATATATATCCAAAAATCAAATTTCCTATATTCGTAGCATATAAGTTAGGGATGGAAAATTTTTCGGACTTCGAGAGCCAAAATTCAACTGATTTTAGATTCGGAGCGAAGCGAAAAAGCTAGTGTTTTTACAATAATGATATTTATTTTTTATTTCTGTACACATGTTTTAGTATAGAAATACTATCCAAAAATTTCGACCAGAAACTTTTTAAAACCGAATTTGTTCGGGTTAGGTTAGGTTAAAAACTGTCATTTTTCGAATTTCTCAATTGTTTTCTTAAATTTGGGAAAAATTGCCCAAAAAAGATAAAAAGACAAAAAAGACTTGAAAAATATCTTTTTTAACCCAAATTTTATAAAAGAACATAGATAGAAAATAATATGAGAAATATTTTTGCGTAAGATAACTTAAAAATGGGAGAAAAAATTTTGGAAATTTTTTCAAACAATTTTTTTATTTTTCATAAAATTGTCTTTTTTTCTTTTCTTTATTTATTGGATGAAAGATAAGTAAAGTAAAGTATAGACAAGAAAGCCGGATATTCTTTTGCACCAAGGGTATTTTTTGCTCCTCGGGTCATATACTCTTGATGGATGTGTTGAAAATGACGACTTTTATTGTTCTTTATATTCTTACTTCGCTCAAAATCGTGTTATTGAATAAATTATTTTTCGTTTCTTTGAAATTCAATACACCTAAAGAGCTAAGAATACCCATAATGCTATATATGTCTGGCTTTTTTTTTTTAGTACCCACATGCCCTTCAATTATCATCAAAAATATTTAGAGTTAAAAATTTTTTCTTCTAGATTCTGAGCGATAATGAGAATTGTATTGGTTTTACAAATCTGTGTTTTTTTCCCCGTATGTCTGTAATCATAAGTTCGGGCAGAAATATTTGTCCAAAAGTTTCGATCAGTAACTTAATAGATTGGAAATTTCATCTAGTAGGTACTTTAAGGGGTCATTTTTCCAAATTTTTGAAATTCGATTTTTTATTTTTTACATAACTTCCAAAATAAATAATGAAGCTAGAAAGTTGAAACTTTCACCAACTACAATTTTTATTAAGACATTTATCATGTCATACACACTCGGGCGCGCGCATACACACACACGCACGCACACAAATATCGAATACCCAACATTATTAAATAACATTTTGTTAAATATGTCCTTTTCGCTAATTATTATAATTATATATTATTTGAAGCTTTCGCTCAGAATCGTTTTATTGAAGAAATAATTTATCGTTTCTTTAAAATTTAACGCACCCACCAAGAGCTTCACACCCGAGGTGCGAAAGAAACTCGTCGTGCCCTCTTGTGAAGTATGTCCGGCTTTTTATTGTTTCAAATAGCGAATAATAAAAGATTTTGAGTTTGTGTTTTGCCTACTTATAAAATGCATCACTGATGCGGACGATAATATACATCGACTATTTTTAGTGGGCTTCCAATTTTATTCTTTTAGAAGATACCGATGATAGTGAATACAATGTTCTCTGTTTATTTTTTAAAATTGTTATTTCTAAATATCACTTGTTATTTTAATTTGGTTTTTTGTATTTGTCGAGTAACATTCTAAAAAAAAAAAAAATGTAATTCCCAGATGAAATAACATTTATTACTAGTTTTTTTTTTATATAAATAGTTTGATTTTTTTTTAAATTTTTCACGTGCTTTCAACATTTTTTTACACGCCATTTCGGGCACGCATATACATGCTATGATTTTATCATCACTGCTTTAAGTCAACGGGCAATCATTTAATATATTATGGTATTTAAATTTACCTCGTTAACACTTATTTCATGATATAATAATGCAATACATAATGCAATTTTTTATCTGATGACCTATAACATAAATCGCGGATATATCGTTGAAGGATTTTAGTTATAAACATGATTTTTATTATCAAATAAAACTTTAAATTTATTGATTAATTTCAATATACCGTATTTATTTTATTTTATTAAAGCTAAAGTTCAGAAATTAGCTTGTCCTTCGAAGGCTTTTTCGAGAGAAAGATATTGTACATGCACAGAGTATAGACGAAAACTTCTAAACAAATATTTTAGTTGACAATAGACTGATCATTAGTAGTTATCTTCCGTGAAACTTTTATTGGCCATATCTACGGAAAAATCCTAGACACGCCTAAGGTTTCGGGTCGTTATTTTATACTGCTGTGGTCGACGTCATTATTATTATTATTTTTAAATAACGTTAAAACACGACGTTGATGACCACGGACGCGTTCGAGAGATTCTGTGATCAAATCGGCAAGGAATAATAATTATCGACGTATTCACGATCAGTGTACGGCCACGGTTCCGCTATACGGTATTGTCAACGCCGCCGTCGCTTTTTTATACACCGCGCCTTGCGACCGCAAAAATACGAAAGTTTTATTTTATTTTATTTTTTTTCTACAACCACTGTCGAAATCAGGCCATTTTGTTTGTCTTATCGGTATTACTATCGCCGCATTATAATATATGACCAAATTTCCGGCACGTATATACGATTGTTACACTTACGAAATCGCTGACACAGGTAAACGCAAAATTCGCATTGTCACGTACGCTCAGTTTTCCAACGACATATTTATAAATTATAATATAACTATGATTGCAGTATAATGCGAGCGCACACATACCTGTGACTCTGTAAGAATGCCCAATATTGTTCTGCGTGTGTAATGAAATAATTTCCAGCAAGCGTTTCGAATTTTTTTCTATTCGTACAATAATAGCGTAACGTCAGGGGCGTCATTTGAGGTATTGCAGGATATGCAATTACGACCCTAAATAGTTCATGATTGGAATTTCGCTTGTTTAGTATATTAATGCACTGTAATGAAATCGAGTACTTATTTTGTTGTAACACTAGAGAGTTTGAATCAAAAAAATATATTGTTATTTAATAACAGAATAAGTCATGTGCAATTCGCTATTTGTGTACATTTCAAAAACATTCATCCAATTTTGAGGATAGTATAGAAATTTAAAAAAATTGTAAATTTCTCATTTTTTTTAAGTTTTTATTTCAAAAAATTTTAATGGATAGATATTAAGAGCTGAAAATTTTATACAAACATACTCATATATATAACCAACAGTCCTAAAAAATTCTCGAAAATCTTAAGTCAACTTTTTTTTTTTATAACCGTTGAAAATTAGTATTTTGACAGAATTCATTAGTTTTACATAAATGAAGCTTTCGTTTAGAATCGTTTTACTGAAAAATGATTTATCGTTTCATTAAAATTTAATACACCCACCAAGAGCTTCACACTCGAGGTGCGAAGAATACCCATCGTGCGAAGTACGAGTATGTCCGGCTTTTTTATCCTATGTATAATTATAATGTCTTTTAGTGTTTATTTAATAAATATTTATGTTATATATTTTCAATACCCTCGTCCCTACGACATGATTTACTAAATTTTCCCATCATGAGTTTAACTAACAGGAAATGTTGAGCATTATATATTTATAATTTATTTATTTAATCAAATAATATTTTGTTTTGTAAATGAATGTAATAATTTATTTGTCAGTATTGACGAAATAAAACATTGGTATTTATTACATAAGGTATTTTATTTATAGTAGTTGTATAAGCGCAATTTATTGTTTATTTTTATCGAATGAAAAAATGATGGGATGAATTATAATTTATAATTAAGGCTAATTGAATATTTTAAAATAGTGTTGTATCAGAATATACTACGTAAAAAGCAAAAAATTCGTTTTCATAAAATCGTACTCAAGTATTCGTCGATAAAATCAATATGAATTATGAATACCTGCGGTTATAATTATACAACAATATATTTTATTCACATATTTTAGATTCTGAACGAAGTGAAGAAGCTTATGATTTTACAATGATGTTTATTTATTTTTTTTTTCTCTTTCTGGAAACACTTTTTCGTATAGAAATACTGGACCAAAAGTTTCGATCAATATCT
>JAIPRM010000360.1:21350-60331 GCA_025469315.1 Stegophylla sp. TES_Ste_2020 | reverse complement strand
AATTTAAACATAGATAGAAAATCCTATAAAAAAGATTTTGGCGCAAGAAAATTTTGAAAATGTGAAAAAAATTTTTGGACATTTTTCGAAAAATTTTTTTTTTTTTTATATTATTAACTTCCTTCGTTCAGAATCGTTTTACTGAATGATTTATCGTTTCTTTAAAATTTAATACGCCCGTCAAGAGAATGCCACCCGTCGTGCGAAGTACACCCATCGTGTGAAGTATGTCCGGCTTTTTTTGATATACTTTAAATAGAATATTTAAATTTGTTTGCTTAATATGAATTAGGTACATATTGCAAATATATATATATATATATATATAAATACGGTAATATGATAATTTAAGATTATAATGGGTATATTATAAGTAGTAAATTATTTTATAGTAATTTAAATTATAACATACAATTTTATATTAATCACATCAAAATTAATAATTTTAATAAAAAAAAAAAACATGAATAATTCTTAACTGCACTGGTATATCAGTGGCATGAAGTGTTTATTAATAAAATTAATTAATATAAAATTAATAAATTGAATTTTAGGTAATTATTAATAGGCATTATTCACAATGGCATTATAGAAAATACTTATTCCTTCGTTTAAAATTCATGTTTTTTGTATTAAACTTCAAATTGTTGTGTTATAAATGTAGGTTTTGTAAAAATGTTTAATGTAAAGGGTCACTCGTTTATTTGTTCGGTAAAAAAAATTAGTGCATTCACGGTAAATTTACCTGGTAAAAATTTACAGGGCTTACAATAACCATTTGATATGAAATAAATAAACAATATTTTTTATCTAAAACATTGGTACCAACGTAATAACATTATTAATCACAATAATTGTAATTTTTCGAGGTATTTATCTAGGTATTTTTTTTTTTTTTAGAGCATTAGTGTTCTAATTATTATTATTGAGCGCAAAGTGACTTCCGAAGTACCATTATTATACTTCGTGGAAGGTATCTGCAACAGCAGTCACTTCAAATCGTATACGAAAATAATTTAAATCGAGTTTCACTTTTACCCCAAAGCAGCAAAGCACTACATTAATAGAATGCTGCGTGGATGTTCTGTATAGAGAATGTTAAGTGCGTTTTCAGAATGACGTATATATATATATATATATATACACATATAAAATTGTCCGCGTCGAAAAAGTTTCAATTCCTCTTTTTTATGTGTCACTGCACACAGAGTTTTTTAAAATGGATTCGTGGGAATCTAAGTGCTTAGCCGGCGCGCGCGTGATGTTTAAGTGAAAAATATAACGCAATAACGTATAAACATGGAAATACGGTTTTTTTCTAACGACGACGTTGTTATATTATATTTATTACATAATAATGTGGCAAATTTTTGATACTTTATATTTTTAATGGCCATTTCTTTTGGGAAATTTTTCATCGTTTGTTCGGTGACGTTTATGTAACATTCTAATTTGTAGTTTAGGGCCAAGTGGTGTGCACAGAGGGGAGCTAAGGGGCTGAAGCCCGCCCCATATTTTACGTTTTGTATGAATGGTAACAATTAAATTTAGTAAGGTTTCATGTATGTTTTAATTTTTTTTTGACAACATCTTTGTGTTGGTATAGTCGAATAAAGCGTCTTATTTAATTTTTTTGTAGATTATATAAATTGTCATTTGGACCGTATTCAACACCTTATTTTCAAAATTCTCCTGCAATTTTTCTAATAACCTAATGCCAATAAGTAAAATAATTTTACAAAATTAAATTTAGCGATATAAGCAGAATAATGATACTAATTGGTGGTTAGTTGAACCAAAAAAATTTAACCGGTCGAAAATTCAATTCTAGAATCAATATCATCTGAAATTTTATATTCTGAAAAAACAAAAACAACTAGATAAAAATGAAAAAGAGTCGCAATCGACTCAAAATATTTTTCTGTCACGATCAACCAGTCGATCTCGATTGACCTGTTGGCCACCATTCCTAATACAGGGACGTTTGTGAAGAATCAAATTACCGTATCGAAATATTATATCCCTTGTTCAATCGGATTACTGATAAGGAAGTGTTATCGCTGATAAGGAACTGTTACCATACTTTAAAATTAATGTTATTGTTTTTGTATGTCTTATCTAATGTAATAATATGAAAATTTAAAGTGGTACCGACCAAATAAGAAAAATAATTTTACATTTCTCAAAACGGTCATTCTTAGTGTATTCCATTTGATTGCTTCAATTCACTATACGTAACAGTATACGGTATGGCCTCTCTATATAATATTCTTTACTCTATGGTTAGAACGTATATTTTATTGTAAATTAAGTTTACTACGCATACAAACAACGAATCGTCTTTGCAAGACTACAGATTATTGCAACGTAAATATTTAATAAAAAACCGAACGTAACAACAATAATAATAATTGCATTATTTGTTGTACGCTTTGATCCACCACCGCCGCCTCCGCCGCCGAGGTGTTCCACAAACCGCGAGATTGTTAAGACGGTGTGATATTATTGTTTCACTTGCACAGTATAATATATATCTATGTATATATATTTACTCAATCATTAAGAACCCTCGCTCCGTTTGAGACACTTGTAATTCAACCTTTGACTCGAAACACATCGTCTGGCGAGTATTATATTATATACGTGTGTAGTTGTAGTGGTTATAGGAGGTTAGGTTTATATCCGGACGTCGTATATCGGAAGATCAATAGGCGAAATTCGTGTTTGAAATGACAGAAGCTCCGCACGGGGTGAGAGAACAAAGAAAACATCGCATCGAATCGCACCACAGTCAGCGGTAATCAAGTTACTTCACGAACATAATATATCCTTACACGCCGCGCGTATTATATTATAATATACGAAGCAAATATGGCGCGCGGCGGGATGAAGGCGTTGAACCTGACGGCGAAATTCGTGGCGGCAGGGGAGGTGGTCGAGGTGAGGGTGGCATTTGCCGCCGTCTGATTTTGAAAAGATACCTGAATTCGGGCCACAAAGCAAAAGATGGTATATCGAGTTGGACAAAACAAATAATAATAGTTACAAAAAAACCATCAGAGATTGAAAAAAAAAATTCAAATATGTTTTTTTTAATACTGACTATATGTATATTTAGATAGGAGCTTGTCCTCTTCCCTAAACTTATAGTCAGTTTAAAATTTAAAAATATTATTCGCTAAAAAAAATAAAACATTTTCAGTCTGTTACAAATGTACACATTTTTTTTTTCAAACAGAGAAATAAGAAAAATAATATATGCCTCACTATTCCAAAATCAAAACCAACTGGATTATATCTGATCCTAATAAACGTTTTTAGCTTAATATTATTAAAATCTAATTGACATGGCAATGTGGATATCCGCATGACCGAATTCAATTACAGTTCTTAAATATGTAGCCTGGAAAATAATGCATGTGCATTTTTTTTTCTAATAATTTTTTATCAGAAAAATATATAGAAATGCGACTTACGCGTTACGTAAAATTCAGTTATACGGTTATAAGGTGATTTTTTAGTAATCTCAGTACATTTTATACATATTTTAAAATTGTCATAAATATATTATTATTATTGCGTTCATTCTTGTTCAAATTTCTAAGCAATTTATACTTTTTTATAGCACATTATTTTGATAAAACTAATTATTTGAAAAAATAACATATTTGCATATCGTAACAAATCCATCAAGTACTTATCTTTGAATATTCTATTCTTGTATCGAAAAATGAATGCTCGAGACAGTAATATATACGTATACCCTGTAAGTACCTACTTATTTTCTAATTAGATTAAATCTTATAAATAAATAAATAAATGGATAAAAAAAAATATAATTTTAATTTTAAGAATTCAGTGTAAACAAATAATATATTTACATGGTACAAAAACGCGATAAAATGCAAAATTATCTATAATTATGAATTATGAAATATATGAATTTATTATTTAAAAAAAACGTATAATTTCTTTAAAATGATTCGAAATTTTTGGAAGTCGTATGACATTATATTATGTTTGTTTTTTAAGTCGCTGTAACACTTATTTTTTTGTGAATTTTTTTTTTCAGAGTTTTTTTTTTAGGTCGTCGAGTTATGGGCCTCGGTTATAACGAGACTTTCGAGTGCGCGGCGGCGTCGCGTATACATTGTATAATAATAATAATAATAATAATAATAATAATAATAATATTACGATAATATTATCCATTGATGATATATAGTACGACCGCTGTTGAACGACTATATTATAATATAATAACGAGCGTGGAAATCCTTATCGGACCGAGAAGTAATTTCCAAGTGCTCTCCAAACAGACACCAAACGACCGGAATGAAAGTGAGCGCGTATACAATATATAGGTGTACACTGTGCACAGATAACATCGATCTCGATGGGATCCAGCGCCAGCGGTGCTTCACCCGTAAGTCAAATACTATTAGTTTTGGTTGCCCCCCCCCGTTGAGTTCAATATGACATACTCATTATATGGGGTATAGTGCTCGACTTGTCTAATTTTCGATGATGGTTTGGGTTTATGGCCACTTCGCCGACACCCAGTTTACCGACAAAAAAAAAAAAAAAAGAAAAGCCGGACATACTTCGCACGACGGGTGGGATTCTCTTGACGGACGGGTGTATTGAATTTTAAAGAAACGATGAATCATTTCTTCAATAAAACGATTCTGAACGAGGGAAGTTAATAATATAAAAAATAAATGAAAAAAAAAATGTTAGAAAAACGTCCAAAATTTTTTTTTCACATTTTCAAAATTTTCTTGCGCCAAAATCTTTCTTATATGATTTTGTGTCAATGTTTAAATTTCCATATAGCTCGGATCAAAAAATGATGGTTTCCGAGTCATTTTTGTCAAATTTTGGGTAGTTTTTTCCAAAAAAAAAAATTGAAGAATTGAAAAATTAAAAAAATGACCTCTCTAAAGTACAATCTAGAGGCAAATCCGGTTTCAAAAAGTTACTGATCGAAACTTTTGGACAAGTATTTCTAAACAAAAAGTTGTACACAGAAAAAAAAATAAAAATAAACATCAAATAAAAAAAAAATAAACATCATTGTAAAAACACTAGCTTCTTCACTTCGTTCAGAATCTAAAAAATGATTTTACAAAATTCCCAGTTCACCGACATATTATATTACTTAACAGTATCATTATTTATCAATCTTATCAATTATTTCTTATATCTATCTATTATTCACTGACCACAATTTTTGCTATTGAATTACATTAAGCGTTGCTTCGCTCACTTCACACCTAACATTACATATACATGTTACATATTCATTTACCTACAATAACATATTATATATAATACATTAAATTTACCATTTTCTTCAAAACGAACAATCGAAAAAATATGCTTAGAAATAATAAATTATTATGAAAAATTGTATTTATATAAATGTTTCGATTTTCGAGTCACTTTAGAATCTTCAAGGAAAATTTTCGGGGAAAAGAAAATGTAAATTCCTATTTGAATTAAAAATTTTTCGACAAAAAGAAAGCATTATTTTTGGTAAAATTAATCTGTTCCATATAAATTTTAACTTTAAACATTTTGAAATTTTTACAAAGACCGTAGACATATTATAATATGAGTCAGCCGGTTTTAAATTTTCAGCGCATTATACTCTACATTTTGAACTGTATTAGCTAAAAGCAAAAATACTTACATAATTCTATAATCATCCCAAAAGTGGTTAGATTTGTTTGAAAATATTTTTAAGCTCTTGAAAATGGGTAGAAATTTCAAGTTTCTAATATCGATAAGAAAAACTTTTGAGAATTTCCAAATTGCCTTATTTAAGACCATTTGAATTTTCTACAGAAAACATGTGTGTTATTTTCTTAGGGAGAACCTCTCCCTACCCTATGTGTGCCCGTGTTCAAGGGACGTGGAATTGTTATTGATTTTTTTTTTTTTGTACAGAAAATCCTTTAAACGTCGTTTTTGCGTATTTTCAAACGTAACAAAATTATCGAGTTAGGTAATCGTTTTATTTGGGTATATACCTATTGATTTAATTACGAAAAATAATTGAAAACAAAACCTTCAACTCGTCGCGCTTAAATTGAATCCCAAATCGAGTTTAAGCGTTTCTTTTTAATTTTATTTATTCGTTCGTTTTATCTCTCTCTCCCTTTTTCCGTAGGAGGCTTCAGCAGAATAAATATTATTTTTTTTCATTTTTATCGGGCCGAGATCAAAGCGCACCGCACAAAAGATAAATAACAAGAAACTCGATGGTTCAGCGGCCTATAGGTTAGGGGAAGGTGGCGGTAGTTTAGTAACATATTATTATTTTCGCACAAAAGTGGTGATGAAGAATATATAATATCAATACAATCGAGAGAGTATTACGCGCGACGTCAAAGTGGCCAGACGTGCAATTTCCTAAATTAAAGGTGCCAAACTTTTGCTGCCCGGAGGCTGAAATGGGCGTATATTATTAAGTTTCGCCTTTAGTCGGCTCTTTCGCTGGATTAAAATTGAAGGAGATTTTTATTGTTTCCCGGTCGAGTACTCGCTAAGGATTATTTTCGCACTTCCGCAAACACGTCTCTCACCCACATCACGTTTGACGCACATCCGAGTTTTTCACGAGACATTTACCGAGTGACGATTATAATTTATTCGTTTTCAATTTTTAATGCGCTTTCTATTCAAGCCGTGTAACTCAAAAAAAATGTAAACAAACTAAAATCTAATTTTGGATCAGTGTTTAATTAATACTGATTGAAGGCAAAAGCGTTTAGTGAGAAAGTCTTTTATCTAAACATCAATGCATTTTATTGTTTCTTATGATGCCATTGTTGTACTCGAGACGAATCCGTTAACCAGTTCTCTTTTACACGTTCACATGTCAAAAATATTGTTCAATATACCTACTAATAATAATTATAGATGTTGTACTGTAAAACTTAATTCCTCGCATGTGGTCACACTAAATTAAGATCAGACCGTGTTATCAGAAAATTAAGAAAAGCACCATGAAAACCACGAAGCCACAAAATTGGTGTACTATTTGGAAATCGAAATGAAAAATATCATAACAATATCGATAAGCAAAATTTAAATTTAAATCAAAAAATTTTATTTAGATTGTCAGCTTCGGTTTTTTACATTTATTTTCCCATAAATAGATTCGTCAATTATTATAATTTTAATCATGCAAAAAACATAATATTTCCCATCATACCGTTTACTACGAAGTTGCTTACTAATTTTTACACTAGGTACATATTATAAAAAGCCAAACATACTTCGTACCATGGGTATTCTTTCGCTCAAATTATGTATAGTTTTACACCAATAATTTTTCAGAAAACTTTTGAGAATTTCCAAAAATGACGTCTTAAATGTACCATATCTAAGACGAATTTTGATTCAAATAGTTTCAGGTCGAAACTTTTGGACAAGTATTTCAATACTAAAACGTGTATACACTAGATTATTTGCTTCAGAATCTAAAATGGTAAAACATTAAACGCACGATAGTAGGAGTCATAACATATAACAATAGTTCTTGTTCATTTTCAATAGTCGTTTGAATTAATTGCGTTGGATTTAACGCGAAATAACGAATGTTCAACAAGTTTTTTTCCTTCCACCAAATACAATGACCGTATACTCGGCATTTTATGGAAATTCTTACAATTTAATTTAACGGCTTATTATTATACAGTCTCGGCAAACAGTTTGTTCTGTTCTGTAAGCTACGAAAGCGTTGCGCGACGGGGAATGGCATTATTATTATTTTGTTAAGAGTTCGTCAAAACAAATGGTAATTCGCCCGCGAACGACCAAGTGTTATTTTATAATAATATAATAAAAAGTCTCATAATACACTTAATTTGTTATACTTTTTTATTCGTTTAAATTTGTTTGGACATATTTAGCGACGTGTCGTTTGATTCATCGAATTATTATTTGTCAAATGAACATTTGGTTTCAATTAAATAAACTGCATTTAATACAACTCGCCCTGTAATATTAAGTATCAACTGCATACATGTTAGAAACAAAGATCGGAAAAATGTTATTTGTGTTTTGTTTAAATTTATAATTAAGGCTGAGAAACCGTGTTAGGACATATCTCATAAATATTTTTATCTAAATTATCACTGGACAGCCGACAGACTATATTTATTAAATATATATTTATATATTACATACATAGAGTTATTTAGTTATGAAATAGATTTTTAACATTTGTTTTGTTTTTACCTAGGTAAATTGATTTTTGTTTTAGACTCTGAACGAAGCGAAGAAGCTTATGATTTGACAATGATGTTTATTTTTTCTGTTTCTGGAAACACTTTTTCTTATTGAAATACTCGTCAAAAAGTTTCGATTAGTAAATTAGTTGATCTGAACGATCACACGATGTTGGTCCTTTAAAGAAGTAATTTTTCAAATCGCTCAATATTTATTCCAAAAACGAGGAAAATTAGCCGAAAAAATTGACAAACAATTTGAATTTTTCGACGCTGAGTACGACAGTGAGAATTAAAATCCGCACGAATTAATAGTTTTCTAATTATTATATTTTAAAAATTCAATATTTTTGGCTATTACATTAAATATCTACTATTTCAACGCTGTTTTTGTAATCTAGTGGTATAGTCAAAATTGCGGGGTAGGACGGTGCTACAGGGTTTAAATCTAACCAGGTAAACTAAATTTTATGCACTTATTTCAACCGTAACTGATCAGAGGTGACACGATAAACATTAGGACTAATTATATTATAGCGAATTTATGTTGATTTACGTTAATTGGAGCTAATTATAGATAATTAGATGATTATTATTTTATATAATGATGTTTATATTTTATTCTAATTTGAAATTATTTATGGAATATCATTTGGTGTAAGGGAAAATATAAAAAATCAATTATCATTTTTCGTAAATGTAATAAAATAATTTTTAGTTCAATATTTAAGTTTAATATGTGTATTGTGAAAACACAACGACCTTGGGTACACATGCATTATGACTATATTTAAAAGAAATTAGGAAAAAATAATAACAATTAACCGCAGATGCACTATGGAGCTTATTACACTATCAAAGAAAGTCGCGTGCGAGAAAGTTCAAAACTAATTAAGCTAGTCTGGATCGGGGGGGATGAAAAGGATGAAGGATGAGGACCGCGATGTCGGTTGGACATTTGGGTGGTATCGGTACGAGCCAAGTTTTACCGCATTTTCCGTGTTTTCCAACTATTGTTTTGGAGACTCCGTAAAGGGGGTGGAAATAGACGGTGGCGTAACGGAGTAGGGGTTGGTGGATAGGCGGCGGGTGAGTGTTAGAATAACGATATTTCGGGAATAAATTAGTGTTTGCGCGGAGAGCAGTAGCTGCACACACACACGTCGAGACCCGGGCAGGTTTTCACACCGGTGGATTTCGAGGGTTGAAAGAAAGACAGATAGATAGATAGACGGAGAGGGAGGAAAAGAGACACACGAGCGCAAATATAAAGATAGAAAGGAGAAATCGGGAGAGAGCGAGCGAGAGGGTAAACTTTGAGTTATTAGAATTCCCTTGACAGGTGGATGGCGGGGGTGGTGGTGCCGGAAAGGAACGGAGCGCGAGGGGCGAGCGTACGGATCAAAGGGGAGACGCGGAGCTGTAGACGATCGTGGGGAAGAAATAGGGGACGGTGGTGAACTGGGACTAGGAACGAGGGACGGGGCGTGACCGACGGAAAAAGGACGGAGGTGAGAGAGAGAGACAGAGAGCGGGCGAGTAGTGAAACACTCGGCGGTTCGTTTTCGGCAAAAGTGACGTACTGGAATTCCTGCAGGAGGCGGCTGCTGCCCCGTAGACAAACACGGACCGGGCGGTACCGACGGCGGTGAGATGTGGGGGTGGAAGACGGGGATGAAAAAGAGGGAAACGGGGATTTCGGGCGGATCGGACCGGGAGGGTTGGTGGTGAGCTTACGTATATGGCACACACGCACGCACACACAAATATTCAAACACACGCACGTACGTACGTGCTCGCGTGTTGTACGGGCGCACACTGGCGCAACGCTAATGACGTCGGTTTTCCCTAAAAGGATATACGGTCGGGCAGCAGCAACAGCCCCACGTGTGTCGGTTCGTGCACGGGGCAGGACGCTGACGCGGTGACGGGCGGGCGGAGGGGGTGGTAAAGACTTACCCGTGCGTTCCACCCGCGCGGTCCGCTCGCTCGGCTTCAGCCGCCGCCACACCACCGCCACGGCCGCAGCGTCTAACGGCGCCGCCGCCGCCGGCACGCTGTCAGCTTTCACAGTCATGTAACGAGGCGGCGCGCGCGTTTCGCCAGAGAGACACACATTTGCGTTTGGCCTCTCTCGGGGGGGCGCGCGCGCACACACACTGGAAATTTCCCGTTTGTAAAAACACTTGTCGAAATTCTCGAAATATAATATATATATATATATATGTACGTACGGTACGTGAGCGAACGTCGTCGTCGTCGTATTTGGCAATAGTAATACGTTGTAGTGGTTATCAATCACACAGAAATACACACATACGCACACACACACACGCACACACACACACACACACACACATGCATTTACCGTGAAGACTGTCATGACATTTGTGCGCGAGTGGGTCGGCCTATAATAATATATGTTTGGCTTGTACGAACAACGGAGTGTATTAAAATAAATGTAATAATATTTTGTGATTTTTTTTTTTTTTTTTCCAGGGATATGGATCATTTTCCTTGCGGTGGAGCGCGGAAGAGTGGTGGTCGACGAATATTTCTTTACTATAACACCTCCTCAAAAAATCGGACGTATATTTTAGAAAACTGTGTCGAAAATAGATTTTGAAATAAAGAAAAAAATGAATTTGAAATTTTAGTTTTTAAAAGCTTTGCTCGTGGTTTTGACCACGACTATGAGGCCGGGGACCGTTAATCATTGTTACAATACAAATTGAAACTTATTGAAAAAAAATTTTTAGTTTTTTGTGTTGCAAACTTTTTAATAATTTTATTTGAATTCACACTAACAAAAATTTAATTCCTCGATTACATAAACATGTTTTCAGTCATACATGAAATTAACTGGAACAATATTAGTTGGTAATTGCTTCGTTTTATGTGCTATGGCTTTTTCAAGATTAAGAGTAGGCACACGCACATGCGTACGAGACATTTGTGGTTGTGGTCGTTGTGGACATTTTTAACATCAGATAGAGAATATAAGATTTTTATATCACAATTCATTAAGTGTTCCTAAAAATTATTCCAAATCAAAACACAAAATGACTTTTGTTATGTTTTGACATGAAAAAAATTGTAACTCTTCTGCACTGCGTACTGATCTGATCACTATATAAAGAATAAAGTGTTTTATGGAAAAATAAAAAATAGATATTATCTAAAATAATTAACATTACGAGTTACGTAATAAGTAATAATAAAAAAAAAATTGAAACATTTAGATGTTCTCTGGTCTTAAATGCATATACAAGACGTAAAAGTATACTAATTTTTGTATTGGTATTTTCGATCTTCTTAGATCTTTTTTCGATCTTTGTAGAGGATCAAATTATCTTGAACGACCGTGCGGAGATCATCATTATGATATTATATTTTACAATACGAGTTAAATCACACGATATATAATATAGTTTTCAACCGATTTTTCTTTGTCTCAATCACGCGCTATAAATTTATCGTCTGAAAGTATATGTAAATAAATACGTTGACGGAAATGCAAAGAACCGTAACGTTACAAATACCGTATCGTATACAAATTTAGACCTTTATTATTATTATTATTATTATTATTTCCACTCGTTTTCGCCGAGGTATACGGTTACAAAAAGGGTCAAAAATCGGTCTCGGCTCCTGCAGCGGACGAGAACCGGTTGACTGTTCGTTATTACGAATATTGCCGCCGGAGACGACGACACTCGTGGTGGAGTATATCGCGTTTTGAATGTAAGTAGGTCAGACCGTGTGCGCGCGGCAAAAGGTCCTCCGGAACCGGATTGACCACGCCTCCGAGTTCACTAAGGGCTAGGGGGCAACCCGTGCCCGGCGACCTCGTCGTCGTCCCTAGCTTGTTGTTTGTCTTGTTCGACAGGAAAATACGGAACAAATAAAAAAATAAAAAATAAAAACGTGACACTTAACAGTTGACGAATCAATAGAACGCGCGTACGGGTTGTCGGACTTCTTTTTTACACCGTGACATGCGTACTTGACGTAGGCCTACCTATACCGGCGGCTTTAGGGGTACAATAATAGTAATATAAATCGGTTGACACTTTTGACTGGGATAATCAAAAAATAGTTTACATAATATTGTATTATTATACATTTATTTCATTTTGTTTTTTTGTTTTCTTACGGTTGCTCCACGAGAAGAAACACATGTCTGCAGCCGGCGGACAGTTACGATGTGTAATAAAATCATTCGTAAGCACTACAATAATACATGTCTTGCGGGGCTGTTGTAAGTTGACGGCAATGTATTATGTGACTGTCGTTGTACCGACCGAATCGAATAATTTTAAAATGTTCATTTTTTATTCATTTTTATTATTATTATTATTATTATTTTGATTCCCGTTCGTTCCTTCGGGAAACTTGAAAAATAAAATCGTTTTATGTATTTACAGTTTTACAGCTGTTTTCATCGGTCGTCTCAACGAGAACACAATATTTTTTCATACGCCCAGCTTTGCTTCGAGTAATAAAACGATTCTACTAAACGATAATAATTGTTTTGCGTTTTGAAGTGTTTTCATGTGCCGACTTAAATCGTCGTTGTTATTGTTTTCATTGAGAAATTTATGCGTGAACGATACCTGTTGTGCTAGAAAAATTATTTGATTGGTTCGCAAAGCCTATGCGCGGTGATTGGAGAAAAGATGTTTGGGGGACTTTGGGAAGTTATTTAACACTTAAAACACTAATCGTCTTTTAGACGAGCCGTGAAAGAGCATAAATCGTTTGAAAAAAAATTTGATTTTTTTTGTCATAATGAGATCGAGAAAAAATACTTTTCAAAGAATTTAAAGATATTCCGAAGAGGTTTTGAAAAAATAAAAATGTGGTATACGGTATTGGGGAAAAATGTATAACCGCGTGATATTACCTAAAAGAAGATTTTATAGTTAAAATAGGGGGGGATGCTATTTGAAAAAAAAAGTTTGGGTCTCCATAGGACATCCTTAAAGTGCAGACATGAAAAAATCATTTATGTCTAACATAGTTTTTATAGTGACTCGAATATTAGTCCGAATTTTTGCATTTTTACTGCCAAGATTTCGGGTCAGATACTTATGGCGGGTGTGTTAAAAATTACGACTAATATTGTTCTTCATATTATTAACATACTTCGCTTAGAATCATATTATTGAAGAAATAATTTATCGTTTCTTCAAAATTCAACACACCCTCACCGAGGAGCGGTAATTACTTATGGTGCGAAACATTTCCGGGTTTTTTGTCTATATATTGCAATACTTATCTGTACTTTATTTTACTTTATTTTTTAAGTATATTTTAGTAATAAATAATTATAATATGATTTGTAGGAGGACTAGTATTATTTCTTTGAACCTATTTTATTTATTAATTTTAATTTTGTAGAGTCCAATGATGTTCATCGATTACCTGCACAAAATGTAAGTCTGCATTTTTTTTCGCACATTAGTTTGCGGAGGCACTCTGACAAGTGCAACTGTCACGCAGTGTTTCAAAACTCAAATTTTCAAATTAAAATCCAATTTTTTTTTTTTTTATTATTTTTTTCCCTTACTATTGAATAAATTTACTACGATACTTTAGGCATAATAATTACTTACTTTTAATTCATAAATAATTAACTGATGATTTAATAAGATATTCTTAAAGTAACTTCCTTCTGTTTTACAAAAATATGTTGAAATATTATGTTGGGAGATTAAAAAGTAAATTTGATCGATGATTGCGGTAATAAGTATACCACTTCATAAAAAATTTCTCGCTTTAAATAACTACATTTCGAAGATTACGTACTTACTATAATATACAGTGGAATAGCATAAAATAACTACTCCGTGTACTCTGCGTTGAACTGCGACCTAAGTTATGTTGACTTAAACTAATTATTATAGTGTATAATATACACATAAATATAATATTTTATAAATAATTAAAACTTGCACCAATTATGCTCCTCCCAGATCATAATACTTGTGTATATTAATGAAAAATATATTTATATACACATACTTATATTACCTATGGCAGTGTTTCCCAAACTTTTTTTACACAACGCTTCTTTTAATGATTAAAATCTCCCACCGCCCCCTTGAATCAAAATTTTTTTTGATTAGGTACCTTTTTTTAGTCCATATATTTTTAAAGTGAAATAAAGTTATTAGCATCAATACGATAATTCCGGTCAGATAAAAAGTAATAAATCACATAAAATGTGTATTTATTATTAAGTATAACACCTATTTATAAATATGTAATGACAAATTAAATATTACCCACATATTTAATAATTTGTACATTACGATTATGTGGCTGCAAAATAAAAAATATTCACATTAAAACGGTTACTGCCGACTTTTATAATGCCCCTCAATCGAGCTTGTAACCTCAATGCCCCCCCTTGGATGATTTTAACGCCTCCAAGGGGGGGGCGATATCGCCCACTTTGGGAAACACTGACCTAGTGGTTATGATGTCAACTATAAGTTGATTAATATTGCGGGCAATGTATTTTGTAGTTGAATAATTAAATTATGAATTACAGTAAAAGCTTTTATAGATTATTACAGGACTGATAAATATTATGTTGTTTAAGATTATTAAAACATATGTTAAAACTCTAGTTATACGGAACCATATTATTGCGCTTAAATTATTTTGACTGGCAAATTTCTATTTTGAAATAGTATGCACCTCCCCCTCCTCCCTCGTATACTTTAAAATGAGTAATAATAATTAATATTTTCACAGATTATTTAAACCCGTTTTTAATCATCGACATGGCATAACGGAAATTTCAGATGACGACGAGAGCATTACTCTGATTAATTTTCAATATAAATCTCGACCGATCACGGCCGTGTCCTGTATCTCGTCGTCAAATTTGACTCTCGTGACGTGCGTCTAGTTGCCCGAGTATCCCTGCCCCATCCCTTCATTGCTCTGCCAATTCCGAAGGGATCGTCGTTAAATCATTAGCCTGACGGGAAAATTACGCGGCGGCGGCGATTACGGACGAACGTTCAACAAGTGGATTTATCCGTTTTACAACGACGTTATTAAACGCACGCGACTACA
The DNA here is from genome assembly GCA_025469315.1 of Stegophylla sp. TES_Ste_2020. Taxonomy (NCBI): domain Eukaryota; kingdom Metazoa; phylum Arthropoda; class Insecta; order Hemiptera; family Aphididae; genus Stegophylla; species Stegophylla sp. TES_Ste_2020. Next base: position 44,999 of record JAIPRM010000360.1, on the reverse strand, counting down.
ATATTATTATTGTTGTTATTACGCGAGAGAAAGAGGTGACGACGAAGACAGAGAGAGAGAGAGAGAGAGAGAGAGACACGCAGAGTGGAATATGATAATAAAAATAATAATAATAAACACTACGTCATCCTTGCACGTCGACAGAGGCGCGGGAAAAGGTACGGGGGTGGGGGGGGTGAGTCGTAAAAGTTTTACGGTCCCCGCGACGTAATTCACCCGGTTTATTAAATCATTTAGCGCGAGCGTAAAACGTGCCGAACAGCTGACGATGAGTATAGACACACACATACACACACAGACTCGTGAAAAAACCACATCCGAAACCGTCGAACTTGCAAGGGCAGTAGTTACTTGCGTAGTTACGGGGGGAGGGTTTAGGGGGTTTAAACCCCTCTCAGAACCAAAAAAAAAATTAATGTGTAATTATAAAGTAAAAAAGGCAAAATATATGTTTTTTGAATTTTTGTAATACGCCAAAATATCCCTAAAAAAGAGTTTTTCATAAAATCGATTTAATTAATTTCACTTAATTCCAAAACTAATTGCATAAGAAACTTGAAAATTCAACCCTTTATCAACAACAGTAAACACAGATTATTTGGTTACTACCTATTCCAAAAGTTATATTGCTTAAATCTTGAAATTGTTGACAATACCTTGTCATAGACAAATTTCGACACACCCACTAAGTATTTCGTCCGATGAGCGAAGAATACTGGTTTTTAAGTTTTTATACAATAAGACAGTACTATAGGATCGTAATTTTCTGTTTTACATTAAGTTTTACTAATTTTTTTAATAAAATGTCGAATTAATTTAAAAATTAGAATTTATTGCTATTTTTTTTTCTCACGAATTTTCAGAAAATTCAACTGAATTCTATAGATAACTCTAAATATATTGAGAAGATTTTGTTCAATAATAAATGTTTTAACCTATAAATATAAATATTGAAAATAATCATTAGTTATTATAATATAATATCATTATTATAACTGTAATACATCATTTTAAAAACTCCTTCCAGAAAAAAATCGTATCTACGCCACTGCGCAAGGGGTATTCGCGTAGTAGGTCGGGGATGGTAAATGGAATTTGATTAATGCTACAAAATGAGAATTCTACTCAAAATCTAAAATTGAGCTTTTAACAAATGCAAATTTAATACAAGAAAAGAAAGTGATAACAATTAATTGGTAATTAATCAGACACCAAAAACTATATTAACGAAGGGTTTTCACACAAATTGAGGAATTGAATCATTTAATAAATGGTATACCGAGTAGTACAATAATTAATTAATAATAGTAGTTGACATTTTAAATTAAAAATCAAATAAATTATATGTTATGTTATATTTTAATAATCTTATTTTAATTGAATACAGTCGTAATTAAAATCCACACGAGTCCAGGATAGGCATCAAACGTAAGATAAACGATCGAAATATTACTAATAATAATTTACGGTATTAATTGACAATTGTTGATTTTTTTTTTTTTTTAAATGTCTTCTGAAATTTTTTCCCACGTCCTCTCTCTCCCCCCCCCTGGAACTACCAAAGATCCGCAATGTTCTGACATAAATAAGACCCTATGTGCGTTTGTACGGTGTGTGCGCGTCGGTGCTTTGGATGATAAATGATATCGCGGAAACGATGGAATTGCGCCTCTCGGATAAATCACACGAATATATTATTACGGTATATACGTGCGCGTAAAACGAACAACTCAAAATATTATTACAATATATTCACGGTCGTCGTGGGTCTGGACGAGGAGGTAAGGATGATAACAGCATCGGTGTAATAAATTGTTGTGCAAGCTTCAGACTTTTATGTTTGTGAATGAATATTTTGGGAGTAACAACAACGACGACGTTATAATAATAGATTACTTGAAACCGAATGATAAAATTCTTAATTTTCTAATAGCACAACCTGACCTCAAACCAATGCGACCAAATATGTGGGGAATCAAGTTATTATACAACACCTTTTACTATGTTAAATACATAAAACAATTTTTGAAATTTGAAAGAGAACCGAAAAGGATTACTGGATTTATCTAGAGTACAAAATCATCATAAAAAACAATAAAAGTGTTAAAAACAATAATGTCTTATAAATACTTATTTCTCCTATCAGTGGTAACACTGATCTAAGGTCAGATTTTGTTTTTTTTACATTTTTGAGAATTATATTGTTAGAATAGAAATTGCAAGGTTTGTCTTATCTGTGTTATTATCATTGCGACGAACGGAGCACGCAAAGGAGCTTACAGAAAGGACAACCTTCCTCCCATTGTCCTTATATTATATTTTATTTCGTACGAGAGATTATGCGTTTAAATTAACTCAGGCTTCATATTTTAATTTCGACAAAATTTTCGAGTAAATTTTCGAACAAAAGTCTCATTTAATCTTTTTGCAGATCATAAATTTCATTTTCTTTAAACATTTTCCTGCAGCAAAAGCGATTGAATAAAAATACTTATTTTCATTTTAAATATTCTTCACAATCGCACGATAATAATATGTAAACATTATAATATTGTTTATGCGAAAACAAATAAATAAATGTAATGCGTGTTTGACTGTAATACTCTTTATATACACCTATTACAATCGTTCCGTATACCACACGATTTGCGTTAGTTAAAGTCATTACACAAACGATTGCACAAAACCGTAATGGATCGTTTAAATTAACGGTCATTACGTTTGCTGGATACCCTCCAGAGTGTGAGAGAGAGAGAAAAAAACAGTAAGTCGGGGGTTTACAACATTCTCACCCTTACACGGTGGTGGCATTGGCCTCGCACAACAGAATAATAATGAATAGTAAAAAAAAAATCATTTACTAACACGACACTCAACTGTCAGACGCGTTCTTTTTCCATCGTGACGTAAAAGAGAAACGGGTCATAGTGTGCTTGTCTTCATTCCTTGAAGGTCCTCCTGAACGTCGTATTAAAGACAATATTTTGTGGTGTACATTCGTTATGATTAACGTCTACTCATTTTTTCGCTTATTCAAAGAGAGAAACAGAGCAATTATTAAAATTAAAAGACAACAATTATATAGATTTTCAAGTCTATACTGAGTGTATGCACTCTAATTAGCATTTTAAATGTCAGTGTTACAATGAGGACTGATGAAGTAGACAAAATTTTATTTTGCGTTTAAACGTATACTTGTAGGTGCAAGTCATGTTTCGTTGTGGGCGTGTGGCATCTCCTCATCAATTTTCCCCATAATCAGTGACGTTCAGTGAAGAATATAAAATTATTTTTATTAAAATCTCGAATATCTCTAGCTTGCAAAAACCTTTGGTTTATTCATATTTTAGGTCATGTTCATATTTCACTCCGATCAAGTTCAAAAGCAGAAAAAACTTATAGGCGATAATTAATAAATAGGCAATGGTAAATCGTGACGGTTGTTCTCCAAACAGTAGAAAATTGCGCACACTTTTCGCTCAAAATTTACAGACAATCAATGCCAGCGTTAAGTAATATGTTTGAGGGGCCGTGTTTATTAAAATTGACGACATATATTATGTTCAACTATGCTTGAAAACGATCTTTTACTTTGCACCAATCCTGTAATTCTTGTATTAGAAATCCGTTAAATTTAAATTTATAGATATATGCTATTATATTTTTTAAATCCATATCAAAATACACCAGATATGTAAATATAAATAAACAATCCAAATAAAATACAATTTTTCTTCGTTAAGTTAGTTAGCGGTGTCTAAGTGGGGGTGGTCATGATCCCCTAAACCCCCATTGCTCCCGGCCCTGGAGAAAATCAAACTAGAAAGTTATTTAAATTGTTATCACAGGCAAGATGGATATGGTTCCATCCACAGTATATGATCCATAGTAATGTAAGATTTATTCCAAACAATTTAATGTTATGATATGTCCGACACAATTTACCATTCGTTTTTTAGGTAGCCAAAACTGATCAGCGCAGTTGATTAATTGCCTCGGTTTTACAAAAACAGTTTTTTGTCGCATTGACAGGCGAAATACTGGAACTGCGTCTAAAGACGACTGTGTTCAAATCAAAATTAAAATTTTAAATGGTAACGTCATCGCTACCTTTTTTATTGTATAATTTTCGACGAGTCAGGCTCAATTACGTTTTTTTTTTTTTTTTTTTTTTTATAAATGAATGTTTTAAGTTCAATCGCGTTGTAGTTATTTTTAGTGTATATGACCACGGCTGTGAGCCCTGAAAAAAAAAAAAAAACGTTATCACCACGTTATCGCGCATACTAGGTCCCGCCCAAACCGGTCGTGTATACACTCTGCACAATGATACTTTATAGTACTATTTCCTGAGTACGATTTCTCTTCTGTCGCGCGACAATATGAGCAATAATAATAAATATATTATACATAATTCGGTGGCGCAAGTATATAAAACGCGTATTCACTATAATATAAGTGTATAGAGAGAATAGCTCTCTGTTGTGTGTGCGTGTGTTAGGTACAGGAGGAAGGTGTACGCACACACACACACACACACACACACGTCATACACTTACGATATGCATATTATAATACGCGTGTAGTCGTAAATAAAATATGCTAGTGTGTGTGTGCGCGTGTATTGACGACGGCTTCGCTGACCCGCAGCTGTTCCCGAGGGGGAAACACCGTTTTGCCGGCAACAATGGGGACAAATGAGAGAGACCCTGCGGCATCCCTTCCTGATCACCAGGTCATCCCTTCGAGTGTACCCCTCCCGCAACTGCACACAGTTCGTTTGAATTAACAAGGAAATAAACATAATATATATGCATATATTATACACGTGCACGTATACTCGCAGGGTCTGCGCACCCCAATCGTTTGCCCATTGGTCAGCGGCGCTGACCCTTTGGTCATAAATCACGTCCACGGGGCCGGGCACGCTTACTACTATTTTGACCGCTGGTGGTGGAATTTTCCCTTTCACTTCCGGCCGTCGCTTCGTGCACGTCCACAGCTACCGTCGCCGTTACCTATACGTAGGTACAGTTTCGCGTATTACACAGTGACCACACGTGCAAACACAGATGCTATTATTATTAATATTTTATTATTATTATTATTATTATTATTATTATTGCTCTTCCGATCGTGAAACGACGCAATGAAATTATCATTAGTAAAACTATAATATTTACATTCTATCCCGGTGCGACTAGACGTAATTCCAAGGGGAGGATGCTCAGGGGTGTATATTAGAAATAACTGCTGTATGTACCTACGGAAAATGAAATATTGTGTTAATCTAGAATCTAGATTTCACTTTTCACACGACGAGCTCCGTTAGCAATGCGTTCCAAACCTCTTTTTCTATTTTCAATAATGCGCAATTTTATCTTTCCACAACGACCATGACGATAATAAGAGCATATGTAATAAATTTAAATTTGTCGCTGATTCCCTCTGATTGAGAACTGATGCAATTGGAATATAGGATGCAGATTTTATGATGTATTTTCATATGACCATGGAGGTTATTAGATCGGTTGACACGGGCATACGAAACTGATCGAGTTCATTGGCGCACATAGGGGCCCCTCCCTAATGTACGCTGGGCTCATGGGCTCATGGGTATTTGCCTTTCGTCCAAGGGATTTTTTTTAACTTATGCAAATTTTTAATATAATATATTTAATATTAACGTACAGAGAAAATTATGATTATTATGTCGTTTACTTCCCCACACTAAAAGTGAATAATTTCGATTGAAAAATTCAATGAAAATGTATTTTCAGTAATATTCTATTTGCATTAAGAACGGAATATGTTTATAAACTTGAATTTTCAAGTAAATAAATAGGAATATAGATTAGGGTGACCATACGTCCTGTTTTATACAGGATCGTCCTTTATTTCGGCTCTGTGTCCTGTTGTCCTGACAAACTTCTCTCAGGACGCTTTTTGTCCCGTAATTTCATGTCTGTCTCATATTAATCCGGATTTTGCCTTATTGTTGATTTAAAATTTTTGAAATGAAATTATTGAATAAAACAATGTAAGAATCTATAAATCTATAAATCTTGTGGATACCATAAGATCAATTTTAATCGTAAAACGATATTTTAAAGAATATGTCGTGTATTGATTTTCATACATTTCTTTTAGAATATTATCCTAAATTGTTAAAATGAATCACTACTCAGGAAAAATACGAAATATCAAATAGTGAAGATAATATTATGTCATAACAGTCGCCATCAAAATGAATTAACAAGTTTTTTTTTAGAAAGTAAAGTGTACAATATACATGAATAAAGGAATTGAAGAAATTTTAAAAATTAATTTAATTTAATTATGTTATTTTATGTTTTTCAAAATAATGTTTTTGTGTTTAATTTTAATTTTATAATAGGTAGTTTAAAAATTATGCTTTTTCATGATTCAAAAACATAATATATATATATAATAAACACTTATTTATTTAAAAATATTTTTGTCCTGTATATTTTTATTTTTTCAAATATGGTCACCCTAATATAGATATCAATGTTGACGAAGTATGATTCTTTAGTTTGCAACTGTGAAAAATAATGTCTCTGCATAATATATATATATACGTATACATACATTCGATCTATTATAATAAATTATTATTTATGAGAACGCAAACTGTATATTATGTAAAAATAAATTAAAATAGTATTTCGTACGATCCCTGGTCAGGTACTTCCCCGATCGAGTAGAATCGTAGGACCCATACGATGTGGACGCCATACTGGTCACAATTGGCCGCGAATAGTGACGCGAAATTAACGAGCGCGTGTTTGTGAGTGTGCGTGTAAGTGAGTGTATTGTGTATATTATAAAGGGATCGCCGCGACTTCACTGTGCCGCCGGCTTAATATATATATATATATATTATATTATATACTCGTAGGACTCGGGACGAAAGAAATATGGCGGCCATTAGGCTGCGAGCGGATTAACTCCGAGCGCGTTCAGTTATTCCGCTCGTGACACTGATAAAGACACCGAACTTTACATGGTTTCCGCCGCCGTCACCGTTGGAGTAAAACTATAGCCGGTGAGTTGCGGGGGCGGCGGCGGCGGCGGATTTAATCGCCTAAACTTGTACTGGCGTGCTCGAAGGAGGCCGAGCCGTACGCGGCGTATATACGTAATACATTATTATACGCGTAGCGAGGAATTAAAGGCCTCCGGTAGACAGAGACAGAGAGAGAGAGAGAGAGAGAGAGAGAGAGAGAGAGAGTCGAGATGGACAGACGAGGCGGAATGGAACGCGCGCTGCTTAAGCGACTGGGCGAATTAATTATCGATTTACGTCGAAACTCGGACTCGATTTTAAGCCTCACGAAAAGCATTTCGATTTATAACGAGGGGTTTGCATCCGAATTAATATTATTTAGGTTTTGGGTTTCGGGTGTTTTAAGCGTACGGGTGTTCGAACGCCGCAATGTAAAACAAAAAATATGTACGTATATTCAGGTGTTTATAACCATTGAAATATTTGGGTTAATACGGGTGTTTAGTGTTCTCCGGGTACATCAGATGTTGTTGTTGTTTCAAGTGTAGAAAATGTCAACTCCTAAAAATATATATTGTCTTATCATGATTGTCACGCTTTTGTATTTTGTAATTTGGTTAATTTTATTCCTGGATTCCCGAAAAATGTCAAGGAAAATAAAAAGCAAAAAGCCATTAATTTTAATTTAAAATTCTTTTTAAAAAAAAAATCATTGACGAAGTATAATTTGGTACAAAAAATACCTACAACTTAACGTATGACATCAATTTTAAAATTAAAATATTTATTCGGGTTGTTGGTTATTATAGGGAGTTTCATAAAAAAATTATACAAATTATAAGGGTTTTTCGGGTGTTGAAAATTATAAGGGTTTTTAAGTGTGTTACGAGTTCGGATTAATTCGGGTGTAAAGCCTCGATTTATAGTTGAATTTATATCTTTAAATTAACAATAGGCATTACTCTGTCACTGGTCATTATAATATAATAATATTGGTAACTAATTCGTATATGGTAAATTATCTATCATTTGGCGGAAAAGGAAAAGGTATGATTTCGGAGGAAACTAGTCGTGTCCATCGAAATTTCGCACAACTGATTTATGGAATTCGGTCCATCGAGCGCGACGATGACGTTACTCACGCCACTTTATACCGTTATATTATTACCGATTGCATACGTTTTGGACGCACGAGTTACCAATGTCCTAGAACAACACATACGCGACATACTCTCGTATTATTGTGTAGGCATACTGTGCACGACACGCGTGTGCGACGGCCGAGGTGCGTGTGCAAATCGGAACCCAGGTGAACCGGTAAAAAGTGAGAGAGAGAGAGAGAGAGAGAGAAAACGAAAAAAAAAAGCAGCGATCATTGACAATACATCCGGGTGTCCGTCGGCGGTCCCGGACAGTGGCAGCGGTGGAAGGGTTATTCGGGTCAATTGCAGCGAAGGGTGATGCGCGCGCTCCGGTTTACGGTCAATATAAGGGCCGCGAGCGCAGGTGTTTCGCCGTCGAGGAGGGAGCTGCTGCGGCCATCAGGTTCTTCCGGGTTCTGGGGCTGTGTGCGTTATATGACATTACTATACGTGCGTAATGCGCAAAACGAGTCCGGCAAAATGTTGATAACGGACGACGTTTTACCTACAGAATATCATACACGTCACACAGAAGTGAGTCCTGCGGAATCCTTGCGTGCAATAACCGAGGCGACGCATTACATTTTAACGTTATTTTATATCGTTTAATTATTATAATATATATTATTTAGTACCAAATCTGAATAATAAAAAAATAATAGTTTGCCGCCAGTTTTAAGTAAGAAGTTTCTAGTTTGGAAAGATTCAAATAGTATAAAGGTTTTCCAAGCATTAAAAAAAAATTTGGCACAGGTATGTTGCACGAAATTTGTGACTATTAATTTATTTGGACAGATCGCGAGAAATCACTGGGGGGACTCGATTGGTAAAATGCATGAAATATTTCGTATCAAAGTAATGAAATTCGCCGAAAGACTAAAACAACAGAAATTTTTTTCCTTATAATTTCTTTTAATTTGAAATTGGAACACTGAAGTATAAATACTTAAAACGTCTTCGTGTTACTCGTGTTGTTTTGCGACTTTGCTAGACACGACTGTGAATAAAACCCTCAAAGTCAACCGCGATTCTTGTTATAAAAAATATCGACTCTCTTTCCTCCTTCTCCTCCTCTTCCTCCCTCCATATCCTGACTGAAAAATTTCTCCAAAGCGCCTACGGGAACTGCGTAACCGCGCCGCGATAAGGACGCGTCCGCGGGAAATTGTTACGGCTTCGTCGTCGTTTGTCGGGCACGGGCAATAACGATGATGCGATCCACCGAACTTAACGGCTTCATCGCCCACATTTTGACGGGATTCGCGAAGCCCATTTGTATTACGCGACTATAAAATAAGCGTGTGCGATTTGCAGTAGCTTTTTTTCGTTTTTTTTTTTTTTTTTTATCTCGTTTAACCAATATGTTTGTATATTATGGTATAATGTAAATGTGTACGCACATCGTGCCGGTATATTCCCGTGTATGTAATAATAATACATAAAGGTAATCGACGACGATCTGAAACGGGTAATGCCGGTCGATCACAGAGTATACACAGGTACTTTGTAAACCGCGCGTTACCTACCGGCTGGGGATGGTTTGAGATTTTTTATTTTTCCAAAACTCACCACCCGTCTCTGTGTCTCCTATAGTGACTAAACCTGCAGACGTCAGACTGCAGGGCTCTCCGGCTATGAGAAATAGAGAAGAGAGGAGAAGAGCCGAAGGGATGGAGAGTGACTTGAGTATTTGCATAAGGTTTACAAGCTATTGTTAAATCGAGAATATAGGAATATTTAACCGGTTAAAAGTCAATGTTACAGTAACTCAGTTACATTTAATGTTAACTAGTTACTATTCTTTTTACATTTATTCGTCTTCAATATCAAATTTTATTAGATTCTGAACGAAGTGAAGAAGCTAGTGTTTTTATAATGATGTTTATTATTTATTTATTTTTTCTGTGTACAACTTTTCGTATGGAAATATTTGTCCAAAAGATTCGATCAGCAACTTATTGAAACCGGATTTGCCTAGGATTTGCCTTTTATGTATTTTAAAGAGGACATTTTTTGAATTTTTCAATTCTTCAATTTTTTTTTTTTTGGAAAAAACCACTCAAAATTTGACAAAAACGACTCGGAAACCATCATTTTTTGATACATGAAATTTTGATATATGAAAATTTAAGCATAAATAGAAAATCATACAAGAAAGATTTTGACGCAAGAAAATTTTGAAAATTTTTGACATTTTTCTCACATTTTTTTTAAATTTATTTTTTATATTATTAACTTTCTTCGTTCAGAATTGTTTTATTGAAGAAATGATTTATCGTTTCTTTAAAATTCAATACACCCGTCAAGTGAATCCCACCTGTCTTGCGAAGAACACCCATCGTACGAAGTATGTCCGGCCTTTTTATATTTTTACACGTTTTCGTAGGTATAGAAATACTTGTGCAAAAGTTTCATACATTAATATTTTAGATCTAGAAATTACACTCAGTATTTTAGAGATGTAATTTTTAAAATTTCTCAATACTTTTTCCAAAAAAAATGACAAAAATTATCAGTAGTATCGATTTAAAACCATGCGCTATATGTGTTTATTCGAGTACATTTTTTAATAATTTACAACGGAACAATGAATGTAATATTCAGTAATATTCTCGTGTGTTGAATATTTAAACAACGAATGTCCCGAACGTTGTGAAAATAAAATCTGAATCAAATGATATTTCTGTTCTAAGTCTTCCTCTGTGTATACTCGAACGTGATGGTGTACGTGTACGATATAATATTTCACGGGCAATGTTTTCTTGTAAAACCGTTTATACCGGTGCAAATACAAAGCGTCATTAAATATTTACAGTATCTCTTTTGCGTGGAATATATGTTCGAAAGGCACGAGGGTCGAAATCCACGTAAAAACTTTACATCAGAGTGTCGTAAAAGATAAAATTTGCGAAACTTAAATATGCGATTAAAGATTTTGATTTGATTTAATTTTTTTTTAATTACTGTTTTCGGAACTAAATTGATTTCAAAAATAAGTATCTTAACGTGTAAACATCACGTTCTTTGTAACGTCGAAAAAAAAAAAACTTGTAACTGCAGAAAAAGCAAACTCTGCTTCATTTGTTATTCCCCGAAAACGCAATATTTTCGTAAGACAGTTGGCGTTTTGTAGTTATATTCTTCGACAATGATGTAGTAGAAGTTTCTCCTTTGACTTTTGTAAATTTCAACTCGTGTCTTTTTTACTCGAAGTCTTGTTTTTTAAGAACCGAATATCGAATTTTGACTATTCGAATCCAAAGCTGTATAGAAATACACCGCGGGCACGCCACTAGCAGTCTTTTGCCGTGACTAATGGAGAATATGTGCTGTTGCGGGGGAAAAATTGAGTAAAAGATAAAAGTTTTATTTTTGATTCTGAGCGGAGTTAAGAAGTTAGTGATTTTACAACGACGCATGTACACGAAATTTCATACATTTATCAATTAATCATTTTCTCTCCGATGAAAAACTGACAATATTAGTAATATTTATAAGAACCGATAATTTTTTATTATTTAACACACTCGTCTAGAGTATCTCACCCGACGGGTCGAATAGAATATTCGTGGTATGAAGTGTACAGGTTTTTTTTTTTTATCAATCGTTTTTATTTTCATTTCGAGTATACTTGTGCTCCGAGAGTCAAGTGATCGTGCCGGGCCCGAAGTACCGCAGTCGCCACTCGGACTCGCCCCGTTCGATTGGTCAGCGGACGGACGTGGCGGCTTGGCCAACCGAGAGACCGTTATCGGGGGCGTTATCGGTGGCGTGTGCGTGCAAGGGTGCTTTTTGACGGAGACGCGTCGAGTGGGTAGACGCGCGGCCCTCGTGCAGCGATTCCACGCATCTGGTGCTACACAATCGTAATAACTATAACAATTAAACGGCTCGTAAACAACCGGAAACCTTATTAAGAGCTGAACACGGCGGCGGCGGTGGCGATCGTATAATAATGTTTTGTGCATCAGCAGTGAGCTTATATATTATTATTATTATTATTATACGGTCTCCTCGTAATGGGTATATGGGGAAAATATTCATTAAGGGTTGCAGTGGCACGGCGGCGTAGCTACCGATTTCACATATGGTAAGGGATGGTTAGATCCCTTACACTGAGATACATTACACACTTGTTGTAGAGGTAGTGATTTTTTTTTTTTTTTTTTTTATATAAGAAAATGCCACATCGAGTTCAACACGGGTCTCGTTAATCCGCAAGGAATTTCGAAGAAAGGGGACGTGCGGATTACCGATTTGTTCGGATTACCTATAGACTTTATATTATTAAAACACGATTTCTTTTATTCAAACTCAAAGCTTCTTTTTGTCAATTTAAATGTATTCTTGTACAATACGCATATTAAGTGCACATTATGGTTATTAAAACAATATTTTTTATTAGATTAATTCGATATAATAGTTTTCCCGTATCCTTAGAGAATGTATTGGGAATGTTCAAAAATGACTTGTTTAAAATACCATCAGTGCGTGAATTCCGATTTAAAAAGTTACTGATCGAAACTTTTGGATAAGTATTCCTATACGAAAATGTGTTCACAGAAGAAGAAAAAAATAAAAATAAACATCATTGTAAAATTATAAGCTTCTTTGCTTCACGCAAAATCTAAAATTATATTTATAGGAACACACTGTAAATGTCCTTTCTGTAAATTACTTCTAATTTAATATTATTTAGTCAATCTGATTTTGAACACCCATCTACCCCCTAAAATGATTATGAATCACGTGATTCAAATAAATACCCTTCGCACCGTCACTGGTGACGCATAATTTCTCGAAGAACTCTTATAGAAACATATAATGCAATTGTGCACATTGCATAATACCGTTGTAAATTTAATTACCCGTAGTACATCATCGATAATAGTGATAATAACACGTGTTTAATTAATTAAATTAACCGCGTTATCGAGTGCAGGGTAACAACTAGCACTGAACACTACGCATTCCGTTTCTGGCGTCAGTTCGGAATTCCGCGACCGCAGGCGTCAGCAAAGCTCTTTCAACAATTCCAAGAACGGTGAACGTACAATATTGTGTAGTACACTCCGATTTCGCAGAGTGAATTTCTAATAGGTTTCACATCACACAATATGCTGCAGATATTGACTCTGTTCGCATCACAACAGTTATACAATATTAACTAAACTAGACAAGCTGACTTTGTATTAGACCAATAAGAATGGGCGATTTTTACAAAAAAATGTATAATCCTGTTGTTTTGACAAGCGAAAATCTGAATTCGAGTGAATATTTCCGAATCGAGTCGAAAATACTTTATACGTTTTGTTAAGCCGTTTAAGACTTTCAAATTATTTAGCAAACTTCTGACGCAAATTAAAAAAAAAAATAACTAAAGTATCAATGTAAAAAAATATTATTGAGAACAAATTGTAAACATTCCCCCAGTCTGTACAGTCTATGGAAAATGCACGTTTACAAATAAAATAAAACACAAATGCACAATAAACAAAAAAAATATACTGTTTAAAAAATTATTGTTATATACTAAACAAGAAAAAAAAAAATAATGGACTGTATTTATTTTGTTATGTCTTGAAATGAAGAATATAAAGAAAGTAGATAAGGATAATTTTATAGCAAATAAATTACAATCCAGCAATTCATATTACATTATTTATAATAGAAACTAAAATTACCATTTAATAAATTTCAGTTTTAAACTGTGAAAAGTTTTTAAAATTATCTAATTTTTATCAAAATAAATGTGGTTATGTATCTAGATAAATATTTAAAATATTATCTTTTTTCTTGTCTTGGAAATTGTTCGATCGCCTTCCTAAACAATACAAACGAATATAGTTAACACCTAATATCTGATTTATTGATTAATTTAAATACAAATTGGAAAATATAAGGCATTTCGAAGTTACAGTTTATCGAGACTTAAAAGCGCGCAACGATTAATTTAAAGTTTTCGCATAAATTTGAACTTTATAAACTAATGTTTAAAAATAGGCGTTATTTTGTATACGTTTGAGTGATAACATATTTCAAATAATTGAAGATTTAAAGAAAATATAATATGAAATTTGAAAAAAAAAGAAAAATTGTGTTTTTTTAATCATCATTTAAAGGTACAAATAATAATAGCGGAAAAAGAAAGACAATGTTCGTTGTATGAAAAAAAAAAAAGTGACAAAATTGTAATTGTTGTACTATTTATCTAATTACATTTTATTCCCAGCAGGCTTTCGGGTAACATTATTCTTAATGTTTTGCTCACTATTCCGCAGCGGTATTCACTTAACTTAGTGTCATAAAAAAAACAGCTTTCCGCATTCCGCGCGTTCACCTCGTAAAGTCATAAACTCTACTTATGGCCGTAATAAACCACGTTTAAAACACATTTGATCTGTCTCTTCACGCGAGCATATGTATTGCGTTTGATGTTGGATGTCGCGTATAAAGATCTGGAAAATAAAAAACAAAAACGTTACTTTAATACGAGTATACTTAAATAAAACGTTTAACCGTTTGCCATTTTTAAAAAAAATCATGGAATACTACGGCGATGGGGATACAAATTGATTAATGAAAAATTAACATTGAATGGATTTGAAAAAATTCAAGTCGGAAAGGTAAAGAAAACCACTTAGAAAAAAAATTTAAATCAATAGAACGAACTTGAACAGACCTTCAATTATATTTTATTCAGAATAATATAACTGTCAATTTTTTTTTTTTTTTTTACCATACAAGAGCTTTAAATTTCAAAATTCAATCGTTTCCACGAATAACAAAATAGAACCGTTTTATTTTCTTTTTTAAATTGTTAATAACTAAATGGTGATCCTTACACGTTATCCAAGTGGGTGACCCTTAAGAAAATTAAATGGTCTCGAACTGGCAACCTCGATTTTGTAAAAACCCATTAAAAATTTATGGAATTTCATTCCAATATGCACTCAAAAACACACTATAACATAACGCATACGTTTTAGGAAAAAAACGTGAAACGGTCGTCCGGTCGTCGTAAAAAAAAAAAAAAAAAACACAAGACGACTTTTTAAGGAATTAAAAACGTTAAAAACGAGGAATAATAATTTTTAAACGGAATAACGCAAAGCCGAATTAATGAACTTAACAAATGGACACGACGGCAGACTGAACGTAAGCCGAACAGGATGTCTAGAATAATGCGAGGACCGTCAAAGGTGTATTAACCGTGTTCATTAAACAAAACGCTGTGTCTGTGCAGTGCATAATAGATGCCGGGAAATATTTTACTCGGTACGAAACGCGTAATAATGATGACTGTAGAGTGTAGGTGTACGCGAATGGTGTATTGATGTTGACGTTTTAGATTTTATTTGTATGTAAAAAAAAAAAAAAAAATAAATAAAAAACAAAATCGGAATATTTTAAGTTCATATATCCTTTCTTACAATCACAATGACTTTTGTTCCACTTGAGATTTAATGAGAGTTTTTATTAGGTCTAAGTATATCGAAAAAAAAAAAAATGATTGGGGTGACCAGTGTTAATGGTGGCCCGGCTACTCCAAGCCCTCTTAGCTACGTGTCTGTTCGCACACAAGACGGTTGGCTGAGCCATTCAATTAATCTTATTGTGCACGTACTCGTAAATACGCTTAAGTTTACCCCGTAGTCGTCGTCGTAACGACATAAAAACATATTCGCGAGCGCAATTTTCTCGCGGTTTTTATTCCGCCTTCTATTTCTTTTCTCTCACTCCGTCGTCTGTCTGTAACTATGTATATTCACTCAGAGTAAAAAACACACGCCCACGTTCGCATTATACACACACGTGTGTGTGTCACAGTCGACCTTTGTCGCCGCGACTGACGGTTAATTTACCCTGACGCGACACAATAAAAGCGAGACGCTCGCACATCGCGTCCCCAGAGCGTTCATTATAAATTACGGTATAATAATAACAATAAAAGCGTACGTGTTCGGGGACCCGATGTGTTTTGTACCGTCTTCTGAGACAAATTGATGCACGCGCGTCACCGTGCAAGAGTGTCGTCGTCGTCGTCGTCGTCGTCGACGAGGTATTACGCGACGGCGTCGTGTCTCTGGGTAACAACACAATTTACTCGGGCGCACGAAAAAACACACACACACACACACACACACGCGCGCGCGCGCGGTGTAAATACGTTTTTTCGTTTCGGTTTGCCGGGCTAGGAAGTGAGCGGAGGAACACGTATCCTCCGTATAAGGGCGTAGTGTTAGTTGTTGTGGGGATGGGTAGGGGAGGAAAAAACCCGTGCCCGCTCGTTATCAAAACGTCAGTTTCAATCGGGGAGAAACGTGTGGTGCGCGCGTGGGATGGTAAAAAAAAAAAAGGAAAAAAAATAAATAAAAAAACGAACGCGAAAACGTCTTATACACACTAGCTCGTACGCGTGTATTTTGCAAAACGTGTTTGCCATTTCTCCTCAGCGCTGTTGTTTGTCCCCGCGATAATGAAGTCAAAATATTACGTCATTTTTCTTTATTCCGACATATTATACTTATATGACGAATACGCACGTGTACAGGTACACTTTGAATAATACAACGCACTTAGGGGTAAACTCTTAAAATTGGACTAGTCCACCGGGATACCGGGAAATTTACTGGCAAAAAATCAGTAAAAATAGACCGTTTATAGGGGCGAGTTATAAGCCGTCATGGGGGTGTCCTATAGGTCATTGGGGGCCTATAATACCCCGTGAGAGGCTGTAGTAGGCTATTGGATTGCCGTAAGTTCGTAAATAGCTACCAGTGAGGATTTTTTCGATGTAAGTTATAATATTTTTTATTAACATGGGAGTGATAATAAATTATTTTGTACGCAAGCGCTGTTGTCACAGATTGAGGTGTCTTAATCTGTTGCACGATAAAAATCTAAGCCCAACACTGGTTCATTTAGTAACGATATTTAAATAAATTGGTTTTGTTACTAAAAATCAATTTCGTGGAGGAATAGAAAAAAAGAAAAACTTTTAAAAACAAGTTGCTAAAGATGCCGAAAAGTGTTATAAATTAAACGTTATATATTCAGTAATTATCGTAAGATATATATTATACCGTTACTGTATGACTGCAGAAGTTGTAACAACATTTGATGAGGAGCAAAGTAATAATAACTTTGGTAGAGAAAAAATGGAGGCGTTAAAACGACTGACAAAAAAAGTTTTATGCGACACATTTTTACATAATATTATCTAATACTGTATTATAATAAAAAATTGCCTCATAAACAAGGTCAAAGTGTTCATATTGCTTTGGGTTTTCCGCGTATTCGTAATACTTCCCGATGAAAACATTTAGTTTGATGATTATTTGAATTCGAAAGTTTTGATTACAGCGTTTATAGAACATAGTCAATCACTCCCTGTCCCTTTTCCCATCAGTATGAAATTAAAATATAAAGATTCAATTTAATGATTATTTATTTATACATTTATTTATTAATTTAATTTAATTAATTAAATTTAATGATTCTTTTCTGGTTATTCGGATCTGGGTTTGGGTAAATAATGTTACGAAGAAAAGGTGGGCAGGTAAAACGAGTCCATGCATAAAACAAATTATATATAAATATATATATATATATTTTAAATCCAATGAACTCTATTAGAAGTCAAATCTCTTAATATTATCTTAAGATCTAATCAGTTGATTGATACTTGAAAAAAAGTGTGTATCTAAAATAAGCATCAATTCGTACCTGTAGGGCTGTAGATACAAGATATGTTTAACGGATCGAACAAACTTAATTCGGGTTGTTATGATTATTAGTGTACCATTATTATTGTTTGATTTTCTGTATATTGAATGTTTAAAGAGAGGGCAGTGTGAGATTTTTTGAAAATCTCCAAGGGGGGGGGAGTTGAATAAAATAAGTCTGGAAACATTGATCTAGATATTGATAAAAGATGATTACTTATTATTTTTAGAGAGAGATTTATCCTTATTATTATACAAAGTCGAACCATTGCAATAATACTACCATTGCATGCGGCGGCGGCGGGGCCGGTCTATAGAGTAACGCGCGCGTGTCGAATGTCCATTAAAAAGTGTTCAATATCAATTTGCACCCGTGTTTATCGTTGTCGTTTTTGACCCCGGCGACTCTCCCCCCCTTCCCTTCGTTCCGGAAGCGAAACTGGACGCAATAAATCACGCCAGCGCACAATATTTGTACGCGCGCGCGCACACGACACATGCATATTGACCGGTATATAATATAAGATAATAATATAATAGCAATAACACAAAAAAAAAAAAAAAAAAAAAAAAAAGAAAACACGGGCCCGTGCCGGACAAACCAGTTGCTGCTGCTGTAACAAACCGACCGTTGACCCCCGATCGATAAAATATTTCCTATTATTTATTGTTTTCATTATTATATTATCAAATCGCGTTTTCCGCCGACGACGGTTGACCACCCAATTATCGGAGACGCCTCTGACAAACGGCTCGTGCTTGCACAGGTCATCGTCTAGGGGGACCGAGCGGCGCTCGAGAGGGTACGAAAAACTGGTCCTTCGAGCGCCGCCGCCTCTGCCGCAAACGACCCGCGATACTGCGACTGCTTCCATCATATTTCCACCCGGCAACGAACCGGTCGTCTCCGAGCAATCGACTGACCGTTCCGTATACATTATGATTCTCATATTATAATATGTTTTAGTACACAGTAAGCCCCGTCCGCAGAAAACCCGTCGTCGTCGCTGTGTTGTACTACATTCCCGTTTATTGTCCGGGACAATGCTGCTGCACCGTGCAGGGTTAGGTTATTGAGTCGGGTTTCCGGGTTCCGATTTTATAAATCGGTTTTTAATCGCTCGAGGGTCGCAGATGTACATATTATTATTTCAGACATGGCCGGTTTCCGCGTCAAAAGCGTGTCTTTTGCACACCCCGTTTCCGTATATTATGATATGAAAAAACTTCAAACAACCGTTGGAATCCATCATTCGTATGCACTTTAGAAATGATTATTTTTTTAACCTGATGATGATTTTTAAAATCGAAACAGGTCGTTAATGATAAAAAAAAAAAAAAAATTATAATACTCCAGGCTAAGTTTATTTTATTTTATATCTAATACATTGATTTTTATTTTTAATTTAATTTGTATCTACCTATAAAGGTTTTTTACTTTAGAAATCGTTTTTGACTACATCACACGGTCATGGCGACTGGTGAGGTCGAATCTCACGTCAAAAACTTTAACTTAATTTAATGAGGGATGGGTAACTGGTGGCCCTTGTACCTTTTTTATCTGACTTGTGTTACATTTCTGGGATTTTTACACTAAATATTTAATCCGTATTTGGAACTGCTCACATAAAATGTTAATGAACGTTTTTCTAACAAATAAAATCAAAGGAAGTCATTGATAAAATAATATAGAACGTCTACTACGTGTTTCAACTACATATCTAGGAGTCGATTTATCTGATGCAATAATTGCAGTTGACATATCCTTAAATCTCACATTAAAAAAAGTCTGATTTAACAACCCAGGATTGAAAGTACAAATATATCTAAATTTCTGCTTAAATCATTTATTACGAGTTACGACGTTTGTGTAATGGGATCTCATATGGGTATTATGATTGTTATTTTTGGTGAATTTTTAGAAAAATATTTTTTACCTGTAATGGCTGTGTGATACACTGTGGGCAATGAAACAAAAGACAATTTACGATTTTAACGAAATTTTAAAATAATATTATAAAACAATTATTTTATAGTTAATGATATTTGTCAGTGTGTGTGTGTGTGTGTGTGTACAAAATTCACGCTGAAGTGCTTCACTATTGATGAGAAAGCAAATTTCAGTTTTATGTATAATTCTAGTGAAAATATGTTTTACTTTAAAATATGAGTTACGATTTCGTGATAAAAAAGTAATGTGTAGTTTAATAACATTACATGGTACAGTTTTTACATTGATGTTTATTTTTTTATTTATTTATTTATTTTTTTTATGTGAGCACGTTTTTGTGTAGAAATACTTGTTCAAAAGTTTCAACCAGCAACTTTTTGAATCTGAATTTGCCCCAAGAAAGTACTTTTAGGAGGTATACTTTTCGAAATTCTCAATAGTTTAAAGTCGGAAAAAACTACTCAAAAAGCGCCTTTAAAACTACTTAAAAAAAAAAAAAAAAATTGCTATGTTTTTTGGTTATGATCAATATAATATTTTGTCCACTCTGTATGCTGTTCTAAATGATTTCTACCTCTACACCTTATTCGGGTTTTATTTAATCCTCCGATGGATTGGGCCCACTCCCGTGATGAAAGACCGCGTTCCATAAGGAGAACGCTAGTTTTTTTTTTTTTAAAGGAGGAAAGAACGAAGGAACCAGTATTATAATTATTATTATTATTATCCTTCGAAATACCGACGTAAATACTTTACACGCGAATAGCTTTAAATTCGCATTGTACGTAGGTACAACAACAAACGTACTCGGCGGCCGTCACCGGCAGTACAATCGCGTTTATTGTCTCGCGCAATACCCACGACAATGGTGCACCACGCTAAAGTAGGGTATATTAATATAATATATTGTAGTCGAGCACCCTGAGTGTTATATTCGCGCGCTTTCGGGATATATTTCCGGGTTCAATATCCCGCCCAAAATACACGTGTATTTTTATAAATAAATCGGTTTTTAATCGTTCCAGTTTTACACACGGTAGTATTCGACTAAATTTTTCGACCACAGCCGGTTTCCAATATGCCTTTTGCCCTTTTTCATCCGCATTCAAAAAATTAGTACAGTAGTTATTAAATTTATTAACTTAGTTATTTCAATTTGAAGGGACGGTTCCTGGAATTTAATCCCTTTTAGACGAAGGAACAGAATAGAATATTATTGATAGGAAAAAAACTAGGGTGTTAAATTCTTTGTTATTTTTTTTTCTAGTGGAGGGGGGTGAATAGAAACCGAAATATAATAGGTAATTATTTTGTTTTTATCAAATTTAACACAACAAGGGCGAAAAAATCCGTTCCACGTTACCGTTTATATTGGGCAGGCAATAAAATATGATATTAAAATATGTGCATTTAAGATTTAATTAATATTCATACGAATTTTATTATTTTTATTTATATTTTGATATTTTATCATATCGATTATGGCTTTCAACAGTTTTGTTAATTATTTGAGCGAATGTATTCAAATACTTTTCGCGTGAAACAAATAAAAAGTTTTTTTTCCAGAATATAGCCAAAAAAGAACTAAGAATCGTTTTTACATTGAAATAACAAAGAATTGGACGGATTCCTATAAAATCAACACCGCCAAACGTACAATATTATACATTTTAATTGTATTTCATATTCATGAAGGTGACAGCATATAGTTTCATGGCATAAAAATATGTGTCAAATGTGCAGCAAGTATGATTCCGGAATGAGGATCTCATATCGCCGAGCTGTCACATTCGATCATAGCAAGGACGAGAGCGTTCGGTTTTCTTGATTGGATGAGTCGGCGGGAGACGTTTTCGTGACACGCGGTGATGGTTTAAAGCCGAGCGACTTCAACAAATTTTATTCAACAGGCTTTTGACAGGACTTAGAGTTATAACGATTATAATTATATAATCAGGACACAAATTTCAATATGCTTTTAAGTACGACTATAATATAAATATTATTTAATTATAAATATAATACTTGTTACTTGTTTGTGATATTTGGTATTCCTGTCACAGTGCATCAGACTACAACATTTTTTTTTTTTGTAATTTTGATAAATATAATCAGTTTTTGTATTTTGTGATTAATCAACTATTTTTTATTTATTGTTGACATACATGTGTTAATAACAAAATAAAAAGTCACTAAAAATTACGTGGTCGGTAAAATAATAATGCATGTAAATAATGTTGCAAACCGATTTTAAGAATATTTTTCAATCCTAGTAAATTACAATATACATATATGAATAATATTTATTGTATTATTTGTTGTCTTTTTACTATTATTTAATTATAAATTAAACATTCGATATGTTTACCATGTTGAAATTAGGCATTATAGTCATTATAATATAATAATTACTAGGTCTATGTAATTTAATTAATATACATATTATTTTACTAAAAAAGAACTAGCCTTGAGGAAAGGGGTAAAATACGTCAAAAATAGGCATGCCTCTGAATATGATATTTAAAGATGTATTGTAAAAAAAGGTTATTTGTATTTTAATAATTTGTCTTTTTCACGATTTTAACGCGTTAAAATATATTTTATGAATTTAATTGTAATTTAATAATTATAAACGCTATCGGAAGAAATACACGTATATTTATTACGATCACGTGGTATACATTAGAAACTTTGTGTAAAGTATAAAAAAGAGTTCGCGGAATATTTGCCGCCAAAGTGTAATAAACGATTAATTTCCGCTTAAAAAAAGACAATTTCCTCTCGACCGCAAAGAATTATTCCAAAGTCGTTATTATATTAAATATTATTTGTAACGTTAATTTAAAAGCCTCTAGAACACGACACTGCTCTAAGGTAACAATCTTCGGTAATATTCTCCAATGACATTTTTGTTAAAATTAAATGTTGTATTGTTATATCCCCGTATACAGACGAGAATTAAAAGGGAAAGTTTCAAAAGGTTTTTTACCGCATAATTTATAATAATTGATCGAGAAGCAGTGAATTATTTATATTTTTAATAAATTATCGAGCAGTGAAAGAAAACAAAAAATAATAAACCAGAGAAAAATATTTTTAAATAGTTTTTTTTTTTTTTATTTAAGTCGTATACCAACGGCTGAGTGTTTAACGTCTTAAAATCGAATATAGATAACGCACTGACCGCGATAAATCATCAAAAATAGCTAGACGTAATTTAAATTTAATTACTATATAAAAAAAAAAATAAATTAATTAATTAATTAAAAAATTAAAAAACCACTGAATGTGAAAAAATATATTATACTTATGAATATTAGTTTCAAATAAAGTATATAAAAAATTTACATTTCGATTGGTAATAATTAATAAACATATTGTACTCGTAGATAAAATACATTTTTTGCTTTAAACATCTGATTATATTGTATTTTAAACATTAAAATGACAACGATTGTTAGAATAAATATTTTTTAAATGCGAAAAACTACTATAAATCTAAAAAAAACATAGATCGTTTTAGATATTGTAACACTCAATTTTCCCTACTCGTACATTTATGTTTTTGTGTTCAACTTTTGTTTTCTGGAATACAATTAAAAAAAAAAATGTATTTTTATATAGCAAAATTCAATTTTTAAACAAATTACCAAAATATGCAAAAAAAACAGTGTATTAAAAAAGCCGGACATACTTCGCACGATGGGTGTACTTCGCACGACGGGTGGTATTCTCTTGACGGGCGTATTAAATTTTAAAGAAACGATAAATCATTTCTTCAGTAAAACGATTCTGAAC
>JAIPRM010000360.1:0-21250 GCA_025469315.1 Stegophylla sp. TES_Ste_2020 | reverse complement strand
TTTATGAAAATTTAAACATAGATAGAAAATCCTATAAAAAAGATTTTGGCACAAGAAAATTTTGAAAATGTGAAAAAAATTTTTGGACATTTTTCGAAAATTTTTTTTTTTCTTATATTATTAATTTTCTTTGTTCAGAATCGTTTTACTGAAGAAATGATTTATCGTTTCTTTAAAATTTAATACGCCCGTCAAGAGAATACCACCCGTCGTGCGAAGTACACCTATCGTGCGAAGTATGTCCGGCTTTTTAAGCTTACATTTAAACAAATAAAAATATCAAATAATATTCAATCTCTTCGGGTATTCAGTAAAAAATTTTCCAGTACCAAGAAAACTCAAATTAAATATTGAAAAGTATGTGAAATATGCACTTATATCGAAAAAAGAGCTAAATATGCAAAATATGCGAATTATAGAGAACTTGTATACTACTCTTAGTGTTATGAAAAGCATTTCTACATTGCTTAGCTATGTTTCAATGATTTTTAAAAAACATGCTAACTCTTATAAGCCCCTAGCCCTAATAATAATAATAATATGACGTTTACGCACACACATAGTATATAATAACAATTCATAAGCAACAAGCTGTTTTGAACGTCCCACGAGCGACGGTTACAATAATATACCATTATTATTTTGTTATTATCGTTTTATGTGTGTGTCGTATATTCGTTTTGGATTTCGGAAACGCCACGAATCATTTCCAATTATTTCGATCAGGTATTACTAGAGGGTTGTTACGAGGACTTCAGCGCTTACCAAAGTACAATAAATACCATTGTTCTTAATTTCAACCCTGTATTATCCGATTGAAGTTATTGCATGAATACGTTCGTTTAGCATTTAGAATTCGAACTATTCTATTTCCTATTTGTATGACGATTCGAAGATAATAATAATTGAAAATCACCGCATAAATTGTATCCATGATTTTAAAATATAAATATATATATAAATTAAGGGTTGGGATTTTATAGCACTTTAAATGGCATAAATATGCGCTATAAATTATAATATAACCTTAAATATGTACTAAAACAAAAAAAAAAAAAAAACATGAAAAATTCAGAAATGTAATAATTATTTTAAATAATTATAGCTATAGTCTACGTTATACGTAACCTAACCGTAATCAGTAAATGATAATAATTTAAAATTAAGACCAAATAGGTAATACAAAATAATGAATCGGTCTATCTACATTAACTATAAAAAGTCGATTGACAATAAACTAAAAACACCTTTATTATTGATGTTATTTTGAAAAAAAAACGAGATAAAAAATGTAAGAATATTTCAATAAGTCCAAAAATAACACTAAAAACGAAAAAACCACAACATATTATGCAAAATATAATTTTAGATTCTGAACAAAGTGAAGAACCTAGTGTTTTTACAATGATGTTTATTTTTTAAAATTTTTTTTTTCTCTTTTTGGAAACACTTTTTCGTATAGAAATACTTGTCAAAAAGTTTCGATCAGTATCTCTTGTTAGAGTTGCCTCTAGTTGGTGCTTTAAAGAGGTCATTTTTTGAATTTCACAATTATTCATTTTTTTTTCTTTTAAAAATTACCTAAAATTAAAAAAAAAAACTCGGAAATCATTATTTTTTGTTCCAAACTTTATGAAAATTTAAATATAAATAGACAATAACACGAGAAACATATCTTTGCACCACGGATATTCTTTGTTCTTCGGGTCAGATCCTCTTGTGGGTGTGTTGAAAAAGACGACTATTATTATTTTTTATATTATTAAGTTCTTTAGTTCAGAATCGTCTTATTGAAGAAATGATTTATCATTTCTTTAATATTTTACACACCCACCAAGAGTATCTGACTTGAGATGCAACGAATATCCCAAGGTGCGAAGTACACACTTTTTCAATTTTAGTTCTCTGAATCTTAAAATACATTTTTAGCCTTTACTCAACTATTTTCTTGAAGAATTTTATAATTAATATGTAAATTCAATAAACCCCAACACAACAATGAATGATATTAAACGATATTACACGGGAAGTATTGGTCTTTTTATTTACATGCATTATTTTTAGCTCAACTTGGAGAATACGTGTACATGTATATTATTTTAAAATAAAACATATTAAAACAGAAAACTTTAAGTACCCATATATAAAAATCCACATTAAATACTATAGTTATTATAGAAGTATACAGAAAGTATTCGGAATGAGAATAATTTCGAGGGGTTCAGGACGGTAGAGCTATTTATAATTTTAGAACCCCCTCCCCCCCAGTAATTCGGGTCTAGTCGCACTTATGGGTACAGGTACGCCGCTGCACGAGGTAATCGGAATAGACAGCTGCGGGCTGTCCTGTGACATTTATTTTCCTATCAAGAGTATAATGCATATAATAATATGTAATATGTGAGTTCTAATGGCGTGTACAATATTTATGTACGATTCAGTACCTATGTGAGGTACTTAAATTCAATATAAATATTTTACGCGATTTATCGCGTGTGTGACCCCGTTTTCGGGTAGTTAAATCGGTCCGAAAGTCTCCTGAAAATATCACACCTTTACTCAAAAGTTTGTCGACTCGATACTGTTAGAAAAAATACAAACGACGCTAGAAATTCGATATTTTCATAAAATACCAAATGACGTGACGCTGACTGGAAAAAATTCATTTTTGATTTTAGAACAAACTCCTAAAAAGTTTGAAACGCATTTTATTTCTAATTCAAATTGTGAATTTACAGTTATTATATCCCTTTTTTTTTTTTTTTCATTATTAACAATATTTAAAATCTGTAAATTTAAAACAGTTAAGTCGATAAGATGACATACCTAGTATTATTTGCACACAAAACATGAATGACCTGAAGAGGAGCCGTTTTACTGATGGCACCTCAGGAGTATAAAACTAGTTAAAAAAAAGGTAAATCAGCTCTAAAAATAAGTAGAAAGAAATTTAAATTTAGAACCTATATTTATACTGTGTAAAAATTATTCTGCCGTCAGTGTCTATGCACGCCATTGCAGGGGATGAAATAATATTGTCGACAAAATCACCGGGGCTAATTATTACTTCGGTAATTAATGATAAATAAAATTACGCGTTAACGATAATGTGTATGAGTTTAGTGTTTAACCCCGACAAACGTCAATACCGCGAAAACGCGTGTTGTATCGTTTGAATAATTAAAATAAAACGCGACGAAGGAGTTTGACGGAAGAACACGAATATAGCAGAGTAAACGAAAACGCGTCTTCTTGTTAACAAGTAGATATTATTTTGTTAATCGATGTGTGTCATGCGACCCCATTGACATCATTGTTGAATCGAATGTGTTTCTCATATGCTCGTAATCGTGTTTACTGTTGAAATAAATAATAAAATGTATTTCTTCAAACTTTAAATCGAGTATTCGCTTGATGAATATTAAAAACAAAAAAAAAAAATGATTAATGACTCAATATTCATATGTATAAATACAGGTGCATCCCGCGTATTACGTTTTCATTAACGAAAACTTTCTTTTAAAACGATTACCCCTACTTCTCATTTATTATTCAATACGATTTTTTTAAATTCCCAACTCGTTCGCTTGCCCCTATTTGGCTTGGTTGGTTAAGTATTTCTACACAAAAACGTATATGAACAAAATAATTAAAAAATAAACATCATTGTAAAAAAACACAAGCTTCTTCATTCCACTCAGAATTAAAAAAAAAAAAAAAAAAAAAAAAAAATGCGTTATTAGTTTCCTTATTCGTTTGCGATTTTCACTAGAATCGCGTGTAAAATATTATTTAAATAGTAACTAATCCTTCTTGTAATACAGAATAATAAATCAAAATTATATTTTAATATTCTTTTTAAGGGTTTTGGAAGAAACAAAAATTTTGATAGTATTCGTATTGATAATAATAATAATATTAATCTGTCTAATCTATTATTGCGAATATCGCAGTTGACGGCTTTTGCTAATGCTGCAAACTATCATTTCTAAAAAAAATATTACAATATATCGTTTACAGCCAACGTGATACTCGATATTCGATCGGGTAAGAAAACATTTGGTCAGCACTTTAGAAACTGACGGATATATAATAGCGAGAGGAACGGGGGTGCGGTGGGAATGAAATTTCCGAGATAGAGGAACGGGGGGGGGGGGATAAAGGTGCGTGACGTATAGGAAAACCACTCGAGGGAACGGAATGCGAAATGGAAAACAAACAGGAACGATCGCATGTCGACGTGTATATACGAGAGCCGAACTCTCTTCAAAACGTCTTTAATGTTTTCTCAGTGTAAACAATTTTCGGGCCGTGCGCCGCCGTTCGGTTTCGCGGGAGCGACAGCATTTCAAAGGTTTAAAAATACGAAATGTAAATAAATAGTAAACCATGTGATCTCGCGCTTTGTGAAACTACTTGGAGTTGTGTGTATGTAGCTAGAAGCATGTGTGGAGTACGTTTCTATATATAAAGCTTTTCGACCTTATATTTTAACTAAAATCGGTTCGGTTTAAAGTTCTTAAACGTTGGCGAATAAATCGTATTCGGGTAAACGCAAACGCTCATCGAAAATCTAACGAGAAATAATGAATAACAACACATAATATGCTCGTGTTAATAACGTGAATTAAACGTTCAACCTTAGAGTTATTGTTATATTTTTATATAGTTAATCGATTGAATTCAATAATGTATTTTCTTCATTAATTAGCATTAAAAAGATGACTAACTACTGAGAATTGTGAAATTAAATAAAATCAAATCTAAAAACAGTATTAAAGCGTTTTCATTATTTGTTCCTTTAATAAATTTATAATTTTTTTTTTGTTTGTAAGTATTAAACGTATCTTCACATACATTTTTCATAAAATATAAAATATATAATCAAAGTACAAAAAAAAGAAAGAAAAAAAAAAGAGGATTTATTTGATTTAACGCTTCTGACTGCATCATGTCTTCACGTTCATCATAATTTGCGAGCCTTTATCACTTTTTTCCAAACTAATCCAAACGGAAACGGAGTGGTCGTGTTACGCGCTTATGACAAACTAATATTATAATAATAATAAATTATTGTCGGAAATGAATTTCCTCGGAGCAGGTGTGTGTGTGTGTGCCAATTAAATTTTCGGTTCGAAGACTCTGTACGGCGATTTCAATAACAATAACAATAATAACGTAACAACGCAGATTAGATAAACATCGAGATTATATTATAGTATTACACAAAGTATGTGTGTGAGCGATTTTTGTGAAGAGTACTCGTCTTGCGTGTGTGTTCACCCTTCGCGTACGCAACCAGACCGAAAAAATACCCAACACAATAATCTGCCCCGTTAATCCCCTCGTACGCGTTATACTATAAAGGTATATACTCGTAGAAGCGGAGAGAGCGAAAAAAAACAAGGTGTTCGTATCTCTCTGTCCCTCTCTTATCATCAGCCCACCGACTCCACCACTCGGCCGACACAATGGTACACACTGCGTGATTTATATGCCGCCGCGCTCTTACAAATCCACGTTTTATCTGCTCATCGACCGCAAACATCCTCATCATATTTTCATCTTTTAACCCTTCGCACGTACACCGCGTCGGGGTTTAGAGGTGTTTTTCTGCTCACGAGTAAAAATTCCCGAACCCGAGTTTTAGTTGTGTGTATATGTGTGTGTGTGTGTGTGTGTTTTTGTAAAAAAAATAAAGGTACAAACATAATTTGGGAATTTATTACCGCCGCCGAAAAGCAGAGAGAGTGATTTTATTTCGTATTTTTTGTCAGTAGAATAATTTATTTTGTAGTATCACTAAAACTCGTTGAACTCTCGTAATAATACATATATTAAATAATATTGGAATTATATAAAGGCCTAGAATATTTGCAATTTTTCTTTCCAAAGACCTATTTACGAGGTTTTCTCCATAAAAGTGAGATTAATTTTTTGCGTAAAATTCAACGGTCAATTAATATATATATATTGTATCTTCATTTTTAGGAGAGGATTAGCGAATAGGCCTGGGCCTAGGGGTGCCATAATATTAAGTTATAGAAAGACAACTGCTCAGGTACGGTATCAGTATATTTTTTCTGGGGGGTGGGGAGGGAAAGGGCAAACAATATGTTGTTAAAATACCGGACATACTTCGCACCATGGGTATTCTTCACTCCTAAAGTGATATTTGGTGTGTGTGTGTGTGTGTTACATTTTAAAAAATAATGATAAATTATTTCTTCAATTAAACGTTTCAGAATGAAGCTTTAGTATACGTACGAAAATTTTAATTTAATCTTATAAAGTTTATAATAGTACAAAAAAAAAATGCACTTTTTGTACCCTGCCAATTTTATAACCCACTATTAACTAAGAACAAGAATAATAAAATTGATGTAACAAAAAAAGTGTCACATTTTCAAAATTTTCTTTTACCAAATTATTTTCCTTATTATTGTCTATACGTACATAAATTTTCATAAAGTCTAAATAACAAAAAAAAATGTACTAGTTTTTAGGAGTTGAATTTTTATCATCGATTGTATTTCTTTTCGAGTCACGTCAAAACGACCCTCGAGTATTTATTATTATTATTCAATGGCATTCGAACTCTATAAAATAGGTTTTTCGGATAGAACGCGAATTGGCGGAAAATGGAAAAGTATATATTATGATTTCGGTTGAAATTTCGACTTTTCCCGTGAAGGAAATCAACCGAACATCACGTTTGACGTAAAAGAAAAAGCTACGGGTGGGGGCAGGGGGGATTTTCCCGGTCTAAGGGGATGTCGTGGCTGTGGTGTACAGTCGTGAATATATCATTTTCGCTCTATGCGATTCAGGCTGACGTGCGACGTTATATAGTATATAATATTATAATATTATTATTATGCGCGATAGTGTCGTTCTCGTTTGGAATACGTCTCGCGCGATATTATTTTTTGATTCGACGCGACGTCATTTGCTGATACGCAGCGCGCACATACACAAAAGTCTCTGCAACAGACCCCACGGGAAAGCGAAACGAATATTCCGAAACGATGTCACTAATAACATTGCACACTCGACGTCGTAGGTACGCTGTATAATATACATTGTATACATTATATTATATTATAGTGTAATACGTAATATGAGAAAAAGTGGATTTCGATCGAGTGGTGCAGGTAACCCACCACTGTCGCGTACTTGTAAATTACAATCCATATTTGCAACGAATCGTGTTAGTGGAATAGAAAAATCTGGCCGAGTAAAAATGTATTTTTTTTTTTATTTTTTTTGCGATATTAATGAGCTTTACGATATTTAAGTGAAATCGTCTTTTATAAACCGAAACTGCACTGAAAAATCGTTTTATTAAAGTAATAATTTATCGTTTCTTGGAAATTTAACTGACTCGCCAAGTCTCGACCTAGGAACGAAGAATACCCATGGTGCGAAGTATATCTCTGGCAGTTTATTAATAATTTATTTCATTATTTTTGAACATTTTCATGATAAAAAGTGATAAGAACTTTCAAAGATGTGATGAACATGTACGTAATTTATCAAAATATATGATTGTTAAGTGTTTTTTATAGACAATAATTTATTTTAAATTCTTGAGAAATAAATTTTTTTTTATTTTGCCTTTTAGTATCTTTTTTTTTACGATTTTTATCACCTCAAAATCCGAACTTGGATTATAGTATTTATTGAAAAAAGTAAAATTTGAAAAAAAAAAACCGTGTAATAGAATCTTCTAGGCGTTTCTAAGACCACGACGAATCGCATGGGATACATGGCGTGCACGCAAAAGCACATTAAGGCACATAGTATACACTACTAAGACCGCGAGCTTGTGGAGGGGCTAAAAGTGTGTAGAAAAGGAGAAGGCGAGTGAAGAGAGAAAGACTGATAGAGAGAGAGAGAGAGAGAGAGAGAGAAAGGAATAAGAGACAATGATGAATTGTCGTGTAGTCACCGTTCACGATATATATACGCGGCGTCAGCAGCGGCCGGGGACATAATCGCGAGCTTTCTCAACCCTCCCCGTCGGTGCGGGCAGCAGCCATACCACGGGTGTGTCGCAGCTGGCAGCCTTCGATAAGAGAATACGCTCGCGTATATATATACACCATCTGGGGACCCGGTTTCCGTAGCCGCCACAGCCGCCGCCGCCGCTTGTCAAAGTCGAAAGCCGCACATGAATAATTCACCTGCTGAAACTATTGTTTTCGAGAGTGTGATGGGGGGGGGGGCGAGGGAGATGATGGACGTACGAGAGAGAGACGTATACATATACATTTACGCGTGCGCACACACACATATACGTCTTACCGTCGCTCCACGCCGATACACTAAATACTTTATATGTGTATACACACACACACACACACACACATAAGTGTGCACAAGCATATTTGGTATAATATATGTGTTTGTGTGTGTGCGTGAGTACTCGGTAAACCGAAATGTGTTCGTCCATCACTCTCGCGCCCGCGAAACAAACTTCTAAACAGAAGTTTCAAACAAAGTTCGACAGTGAACTGAGCTGCCGACGTCGGCCCTCGGTTATATTGCTCGTATTATTATTAAACGTCTAAGCCCCGGCATGTCGTCGTCACTCGTCACACGCGAGTAGATGTTATTATTATTATTATTATTATCAATATCATTGTTTCTGTTGAATTGATATTTTTTACGCCGAGTGATAATTATTTATTATCGAACACCTGTGAATGCGAGAGAGGGGGGTGGAGAGTCGACTGTATTTTAGATTCCGAGCGGAGCGAATTAGTCGGTCGTTTTATAAAATTGTTTTTGATCTAGATTTTTCTACTCCCGGATCAGTACAGATGGCATTTACTGGTAAATTTAACTGGTTAAACTGGTAGGTAAAAATGGTATAATAGCTATAATTTTGTGTGAATGTAATTTAATTCTATTTTTTTTCAGCTTGAAAAAAAACTTGGCACTAGTTTATGAAAAAAGTCTCACAGGAATATAATATATTTTCAAGATTTATAATGAACAGCATGCATAAAAAGTTTTAAAACAAACTATAAAAGTCTAACATACATTTCATGAACAGTTAAATACACAAGTATCAGATTTAGTTACGTTTGACAATTTAGTATTAGTAAAAAAAATAAATATTATTTAGTAATTAATAATGATAAACTTTTAAAATAGCTCATATCGATAATTTTTTTTAACATTACATTTTTTATTAGAATACGTCATTTTATATTTAAATTCTTGTCTACTTTGAACTTACGAGTTGAATATCTTTTTCTTAAACTATAAAAAAGCTATTTTAATATAAAATCAGTAAAACATATTTTAAACACATTTAATAAACAAAAGTATATATACATTATAAAATTAATTGGTGTTGGTTGTTTTCCGCTCGATTTAATAAATAATAATTAGGGAATATTTTTACGTATTGACGACGAAACTCTAAATCAATCATTTTATGACGTTCTATGTTTTTCAATTACTGCAAATGGTCTAAAACAGTTCTTTCGCGTAATATTGTTTTTATTTATTTCCAAACTAATTACCAATAAATAATAAATTAACTAAATAAATAGCGGGGAAAAATGCAATACGTGCACTTAAAACTTTTGGTATTGAATTCCTTTCAATACAATAAAATGGGTTTTCAGCTTATTCTGCTATTATATTATTTTCATGTGCTGCAAACAAATATGCAAACGCTATAAATCTCGAGCTCTGCCAATATAATATTATTGTACATGACGATTCCGTTCGTAGAATAATTTTTTATTCGTTTTGCTTGCAGTACACGCATATTATTATTATTATTATTATTATTATTATCATCATCGCTCGGTCTCGCGGTTTTTTTAGTTCGCGCGCGATTAATCGTCGTTTGGTCTAATAAATTAACTGAATACACCACGTGCTCGCGCGCAATACGTCATTAAAGACGTATGTTAATATTATATTATTATTGTGTTTTAAATCTTTTTCGCGGTAAAATTATAGTCAGTATATATTCGCCAGATAGATTGTTTGTGTAAAATAGGAAATGGAAAACGACCGTGCGCACCCCCGGCCGTTATTATTTTAATAAATGATTACGTCAAACATTATCATCATCCCTCGGCAAACAGTCTATGTGCGTGTTCGCCGCCGTAAATAATAGCATTTAAAACGCAATCAAATGAAATTTAAGGCTGGTGTTAATTCATTATCGTCCTGTATATAATAATAATAATAATAATAATATTTACTATCTACTACTCTCGTTTATTAGTCCACCCGGGAAAGTAGGTCCAATTAGGGGGAATTTCGCACACCCGAAAATCCACACCATAATTCTTAATTTTTACGACGGCATTCGATTTCAACGTCATATTTTTCAAAAGTATTATTAGATGCATTGTGTTCAAGTTCATCATTTTAGCACTTGAAATTTATTTATTTATTATTTTCTTGAACAGTTTGATAATGATAATAATAATAATAATTAAATAATTATCAACAGAGATGTAATTACAGACAAGTATCGGTCACAAGTTTTACAAAAAATTTACAAGCGTTTTTTAATTTTATTGTTATATTTTATTTTAATAATATGTATTATCATTACAATGAAATAATAACAATATATATATATTAATAATACATTGTTATTATTTTAATTAATTGTTGTGCTTTGTATTAATTAAATGGGAAAAATGTATAAAAATTTAAATATATTATGTAGCACTGGTTTGAATATAAATTATAGTTATTGTACACCTTATATTTTTTATTTAGTGTTTAAATAAGGCTGGATTTCGATCGTTTTACAAAATAATTGGTGAGCTATACACAATTTAAGCATCCCCTGAAATCTATGTCTAATTAACCCTTATGATGAATATAATATTATATTCTCGACTCACCTAGACGACGCCGTATAAATTTCTCGCGACATCTTCAATAATAATATTCAGGATTTGAAATTTAAAAGTTCTTAGTCCATATTCACGAATACGTATTTCTTATTTTTCTGTTATAAATACATAATTTTAAAAAGTATATCCGGATTTCTTGTTTATAAATTACTTTACTTGTCATTTCATTTTTATCCACATTTTATCTTTAAAAAAAAAAAAATTAATCAGTTAAAGGTTAAACGAAAATCAAATTAAATATGTATGTCATTAAGCTATAAAATATGTGTTTTATTCATAAAGGATATAAAATTGTGTTTTATTTATTTCATGTAATTTATTTTAAGTTTACCATGTTTACTTTAATTAATTGGGATAGAGTGCAATAAATAATGTGTCTAACCAAGAGTAACTTTAAAATACATAAAATTTCCGTATTTTCATTAAAATAAATATCTATTCAATATTTTAGCAGATTCACTAGGTACAATAAAACATAGTTTAAATTCGGTGTTGTGCGTGTAAACTTACTTCATAACAAAATTAAATTTGATATTAGTTTAAAGTCAATTTTACTTACTTACGGTTTATTGTTATTGTACATATATTTAAATTATTTATTTGAAAATAGTTCCTCGAATTGTTATTTTAATTCAAAACGAGTAATCCCGTGTGAGGTTTTTTTCTCGTCACTCAAAATTTTGGCGCATCATATTATATTTGGGATTTTCATACGTTGGACTTGAAAAAGAAAAAAACGTGTCAAAATACGATACTGACATTATAAAATATTAAAATAACGATTTCATGGAGCGTTCTGGATTAATAGTTAAAATTTTTGCGTTCGAAAATTACGGAAATAAGTTTAGGTTAGGTCAAGTAAATAATGATTTCGTCATCGAGATTATGATATTATCATATAGTTAACATAATTTTGTTCGTTTTCATTTAAAAAGTTTCGTACTTTTTTATAGTACCTATAAATAAAAGTGTACACAAAAAGTTTCAAAAGTCGCGTTGGTTATTACAGGCGCGTGTCTGACGATATTATTATAATGTTTGCACAGAGTTAAATATTCGTAATTGTTTTACATCGATGAATAAAAATACATTTTCACTGTTAAGTATTATTAAAAGGGGAAAAACGTTTTTTACTGTTGAAATAAAAATTCCTCCAACGGTGCTATGTGGCTAGAAATTATTCCCTGTCGTTCTGAATAATAATTCCTATACGTCAGTGGTTCCCAACCGGGGGTACGCGTACCCCAATGGGTACTCAAGATGATTTCAAGGGGTACGTGAAAATAAATGGGTAATGGTGGAAAAAGTTTTGACTTGATTTATTTAAACGGTTCATTTCGGAAATATGCAATTTATGTTATTTAAGTTGAAAAGCTTCTGTCACGAATGAAAACTTAACCATCGACTTATTTTTTGACACAATTTATAGATTATAGATTGTAGAAGGTATATTTTATATAAATATATGTTATTATGTAGCAATGATGATGTGCAATTTGAAGATATGAAAAATAAAATGTTGGAAAGTTTTTTCCAGTATTTTTTTCCTGTTCTCGGTTAATAGTGGGATATAAAAATAGCTTAGTAAAATTCAAATTTTTTGCTGATTATAATAATTTTTATAACTGTTGAGTCTTTAAATAAACAAAAGCACCACTCAGAATTGTTTCATTGAAGAAATTGTTTATTATTTCTTTAAAATTCAATACATCCACCAAGAGCATCAGGAGGCGCGAAAAATACTCATTAGGCTTTTTATTTACACATTTTAAGATCAGTTATAAGAAAAAAGTTCAAAAGTTAGAATTGAATCATAAGGGGTACAATATAGTAAAATATTTCAGTTAGGGGTACGGAAGTAAAAAATGGTTGGGGACCGCTGCTATACGTAAACACATACATACGACACGAACACGCGTCGAGCAGGAGACTATTATTCGTATTTTAACGTAATATATTGTCATCATAGAGCATAATAATAATATTACTGTAAATTTTGCGAGGGATATACAAGAGCGTTCGTATAAATGTCATCAGGGAGAGAAAGAAAATTGTTTATGCGTAGATAATTTAAGATTAGAAAAAAACACACATGAAAAAATATTTCTTCCATCATAACATTTCTCATATTATCTTCTATCCATAAAAAGCCTTAATTAGAAAAAGACAATAATTGTAAAGTCGTTTTTGTCAAATTCTGAGTAGTTCTTCAAAAAATTTTGAGAAAACGATTGAGAATTTTAAAAAGTTTTCTTTTCGAAAGTACCATCTAGAGGCTAATTTCGATTCAAAGAGTTGTTGGTTGAAACTTTCGGACAAGTATTTCTAATCTTAAAATTAAAATAAACATCGTTTGTAAAAACACTTGGCTCCGCTCAGAATTAAAAAGCGCATTATTCAAGTTTAATATATAAGGGATGTTTGCATTTTTCGCAACGATTTAGGGTATTTGTATCAGCGCCTGAACATATTCGGTGGCACGGGCCGGTTTCCACCTATATTATATATAATATATGACGTATATTGTATAAACCTATAATATATAATAATATATACCTTTGCGTGCGCGCGCGTGTGTGTGCGGAGGACTTTTGCGGTTGAAAATCAATAGCCAAATTTGGACAGCAAAGGGGTAGTCGGTTCGGTAGTCGACGAGCGGGGTGGGGGGGGTGCAAAGTCCGTGCCCGACGTGGACGGGGTGGGGTGGCTGGGGATGTTGCACGCACAGAGCTCGCTTGGGCGATGGCCAAAAGCGCGCGACGACGGCGGCGGCGGTGGAGGAATGTCAAGGGTGGGCGGGTGGGCGCGGAGTGTTATATACGTATATTATAATATAACTCGCAGCGGGTGGGTGGGGGGGGTGGTGGTGGTGGTGGTGGTGAAGAGCCGAACGGTCTCCGCCACCACACACGACGGTGACGATGGAGTGCGCGTGCGCGCGGCGCGAAGGGCGAAAAGCGTTTTCTCTCACCGGTCGAACCGTGTCGCGTCCGCGTGTGTGTACGTGCGTGCGTGCGTGCGTGCGTGCGTGCGTAAGCGTACACGCAGGGGCGGCGGGGGCATTTTCCGCGGGCGCACAGCGCGTTACCACGGTAACGTCGGAGGCGGCTACGTCAGCGGCGACCGGACCCTTTGCCGGAACCGAAGCCATCGGAAAGTTCAATCCCTCAGGCGGCGGCGGCGGCGTGTGTACAACCACAAACACCACCCCTCCCCCCCACTCACCCGAGCACGTTACCCTCGGAGACTTCCTCACACACACACACACACATACATTTGCGTACAAGTTTGTGTGTGTGTGTGTGTGTGTGTGTGTAAGTATACACATATCCTGCGCACCACCGCAGACCAGACGCCGAGGCGCGCGGGAGGAATTCAATTTCCAAACCGCCATAACGCATGAATAATTCAAGAAAATATAATAATGTGCTCGGAGAAATTTTCCGTTATTGTTTCAAACAGGACTGCGCGTGTATAATAATAATAATATACCTTGGTATAATACAGTCGTGTGTATAATGTTATGTTATAATATTGTGTGCACAGCCGCCGTCGAAGTTTATACATATATTTTATCATGTGTTAATATCGAAAATTGCGAGAGTATAGTAGTAGTAGTAGTAGCCGTCGGTAGAGCCAAACTAAACGGTTTTACGGGCCGTTTTGGGTGAGGTGTGATGTGAGGTAAATAATTTCGGACGGCTCGAGAGACACTGCAGAGAGAGAGAGAGAGAGAGAGAGAGAGAGAGAGTCATTTTGTGTTTATGAGAGTATATAATATTTTCCTCGAAATTTCAACCCTCCCCCCTCCCGTCCAACAACTCTGTTGCAGAAGCGTCCATCCATTAATGGCTGCGTGTTAATCATTAAAAATCGTCAAATACTTTGTTTGCGATGAAAACAACCCCGACGTGTCTCTGTTAGTGTTTTGAGTGCAAATAATAATTAGGAGCACGGTATAAAGTGTGTGTGTGTGTGAGACAAAGAGAGAGAGAGAGAGAGAGATAAAAAAAGAGAAAAATAATCTAATAATATCTAATAGTCAAAAACAGGTAATGGTAAAACTGCACTTGGGCATAAGCAGAACTAGAATGATATTTTCGGGGTTGCACTAATAGTAAAGTATTCACAGATTCAGTGAAGGAAGGCACATAAGCCTACAAAACAGTTCACAGCGCAAAGAAATGAGTAAATTACGAACACAATATTGGTAAATTTTTAAATAATATGATAATAATAATATTAATAATATTTTAATGTCATTATAATTCTTGTACAATTCCTTTTTATATTGTGTACTGCATCACATAATAATGAACTATATGTAATACGAATTATGTATGTGACGATATAGTCCCCTGTGGAGAGAGAAAGAGAGAGAGAGATACGAGATCTTCATATCACAAAAATTAAATTAAATTAGGAATCATGAATTTCAAAAATGCATTTAACATACAAAATATTGTTTGAAGCAAATAGAGTTTTCTTGGATGTCTTAACACATATCAATTAGATATTTACGTGTATATATGGAGTAAAATACTTATGATATGTGGTTGCGCGAAGAAGACGTTTGTATTAAAATTATTATCAAAGTGTGCGATTCGTTTAAAGTACGTAAACGTATTGGAACATAGTGTTCGGCAAATATAATAATATTATGCACATTGTCACAGTACAATTTTTTATTATGTTTGTTAGTTGTTATACGTACGTCATGCAAATTACGGTGAATGAACCGCTGAATCGCCGTCAGTGTTCACAGCATACTGCACCAATGGTTATTTGCATTAAAAATGCACAGGAAAAGTATTGATTCTTTTTAAATTGAACGCGAATCCCCATCCCTCATGACACGTGAACATTCGTTTGAATAAATCGTCACGGATCGAACCTGAAAACAGAACAAACAACGTCTAAGTCCAGCGAATCTCAAACTAGGGGTCACGACCCCCTTGGGGGTCACCAAAAAGCTTTTTAGGGTCGCCAATATATTAAATATTTAGTGTTTTTTTTTGTTATTGTTATCATGATAATCATAATTGAGCACTTCAATTAACCAAAATTTCGGATTGCTGATCAAGTATTTATTATTTTAATTTTAATAATAATTAGAATTATTTATCGTTATTTTTTAATACTGTCATAATACGAGGGTCGCTCAAAATATTGGTGACATTATAGGGGGGGGGGTCGTGGTCTCAAAAAGTTTGAGAACAGCATTAGATTCAGAATACAAATATTTTATAAAAATGAATTTTTAAGTTCAGAGATTTTGACCATGTGAAATAGTCGATCGAAATTAATTTGATCGGTCAAAAACACAATTCACATATTATTTTAATTTTCGTTAAATGCATTCGACTGACCACCGGGTTCATCGCATCGATCGACCTAAAACATTTACACAAAATTAAAGCTAACTCGATTCAACCTAAATATTTAACCACCACAGGGAATGAACGAAAAATGTAGTAATTTATTCGAAAATAAGAATACTATTGTCGATAACAATACCCCTAAACTATTCGAGTGTCATCAGCGTCATCAACGCTCTCGCTGTTATCTCGACTACCACCCGGTCCCGGCATCACGAACACCTCGCACGTCGTCGTCGTCGTCGTCAGTCGTATCCGAACGCGATTTCATAACGTCAAATTATTATCAGACGTCATCAGAGAGCTGCTATTCGTCGACGACACGACTTGATGCGCATATTTCCACCGTTCCAAAAAGCAGCGATGTGGTCGCCTTACCCGTCGTCGTGTCGCCCGTTTCCGTTACTATATATGCCATCAAACCGAGTCATCAGACATTACAAAGCTGTGTGCCCACTCGACACAATAATAATAATGCACGTTGTCGTCGTCGTATAGAGTTGCAATAATAATAATGGAACACACGACACGCACACCAAAGTAAAATACAAAATATAATACTATAATATATATATATATATATAAGTGCGTTTGACTGTGTGAATATTATAATATTATATAATATCGTTTTCGATACTACGTGTAGGTATATGCACACACACACACACACATACACGTTTTATACTGCTGACGTTCCGGATATCCTATATGTGTGTGTGTGTGTGTGTGTGTGTGCATGAATAATGCACAGGAAACCCGAAATACAAATGTTCGTACACGCCGCCGCCGCCGCCGTTATTTCGCGGTTATTCCATAAAACGCGCGAACCCAGTAGTAGTAGCATTGTTGTTGTGTCGACGGATCCTCGTCGATCCCCGGGACCCACAGACAGTCACGGAAAGGGTTTCGATATTTATTTCCCTTTATTATTTATTAACATTCTGGCCAAGGAATCGGCTGCTGCGTTTTTTTTTTTTTTCACGGACCGTTACTGCAGCGGCTCACACACACACACACACACACCTTTTTATTATTCAAAAAAAAAAAAAAAAAAAAAATACTACCACGTGTGTGTCTGTATGGATATTATTTTATACATAATATACGCATATGTATGTATATGCGCGTGTGAAAGGGTTAAAGGGTATAAAAAAAAAAACCTGTCTTCCTTGAGAAGAAAAAAACATGCCACTGTCACACATCCTGTGTGAAAGGGTTACATAAAATATACGCTGCTGCCGCGAGACTACCGGGGGGACCGGCAATGATGAAAAAAAAAAAACGAGCACGCATGACACACACACACACACACACACGACCCCCAGGAGTATGTTAATATAAACTACCTAAAAGGGATGCTGCGCGCGATTTGAATAGAATGTATTTTGAAAATTAAGGGTTGTATACGATAACTAGGTTATTATTGTACTTTTTTTTTTTTTCACAGTGAATGGAAATCGGATACAACGGTGGTGCCGGGGAAGGTCCCATTTTTTATGTGTCGACCCTGATTTTTTTTTTTGTTGTATGCAAAAATCCTAAGTGTGAAAAAGATCAACGGGACCCAAACACACGGGGCATCGTTAGACCGGAAATATTTTGAAACTACGGGTGAATTTTTATTTTATTTTATTTTTATTTTTTTGTTGTTGTTGTCTTCTTGCCCTCTTTTTTTTTGTCCCTGGGTTGCGTATCTCATTATTTATTATTATTATTTTTTTTTTCATCCCGCAGGGATGTTGTATTATATTATTTTCATAGAGTCGCTCGTTAGGTGACAAACCCTTTAGCCAATAAGTATTCATATTCTGTGCATAATGAAAATACCACGTAACGAGCCATCACGAGATACGCGCGGCGCACGGTTATACGGTTACAAAAACGAAGTCAACTCGAACGAGATACATTTAAACGACGAGAAACGGATTTTCAAACGATATTTTTTTCCACTTCAAAGTCAACAAGACCCGACTTTTATAATGACATGATTCTACCGATATAATCATTTTGTTTTTCAAAACACGATGTCATACACGTAATGCGTTTACCGTGACGAATGCTGTTGACCTTATCTGAGCGAAATATCTCCAATTTTTAAAAATATATCTGAATATTGTATTAATGTTATTAGTTAATAATTGTATAGCAATATAATAATTAAATAGGTATAAACCAAAGAGCATAAAAAAAGAAAACGGTGATTATACGAAGTATTTAATATAATATATTTATGTACTATTTTAATAGTATCACCAAGTGGTAGAAATTCGACCAAAATAATATTATTTAAGTTCGCCTGTACATTAAACTTACATGTTATACACACATTGAACTTAAATGTTGAACTAAAAATTATTTTGTTAAATACATAAAACATGTGTGCGGACTACGACCCAGGGCCGTAGTCCTGTATATATTTTGGGGGTAGGGCGCGTGCGCATGTGTATGAGTTATAAGTATGTGATGAAACTTATGCCACCAAATATCTTTCACGAAGAAAAAAAAATATCAAAATCAGTTCACGCATTCTTGACAAGAGGGGATTGAAAAAACACTTTAGCAGATTAATACACTGAGTTAGGTAAGAACATGTTTTATTTATTAATTATTAATTGATATCAATTAATGTTATTAAATTACTTTATATTTAGATTAAAATCGAACAATCTTTGTCGAGTGAACCAAGCCCAAAAAATAAAAATTAAAACGATGTAAGGCTGTTTAAAATTGTCAGTCAATACGACGAAAATACATCATTGAAGTATTTAAGAGGGATTATTGACAACCTTAAACTGTAACTCATATTTTAAATTTATTTAATTTTACAACAGTAACAGTAGGTACAAAGTATTTCAAGCAATATATATAAATAAATTAATTAATAATAATATGAATCTTATAAAAAAAAAAATATTTAGAAGATACCTCTATTTTTTTAAAAGATAATTATGAAATGATATATTTTGTATCTCAGATAGCATGTCATCTATTTAGCACTTCGATATTATTTCACCTAGAACTACAGATGCTAAATTAGTTAACTATGTTATTGTTTTATTGTAGTAGTCAGAAAATACACGAAGAATAATGAATGTCATTCGCTGGTTTTCGAAAAGTAGAGCGTAGTAAAGTGTTTTAGAGAAAACGTAGCAATTGCTTGACAAAACGCATCGCGGTAATAGTCTAAAAGTTCGTCGGCATAATGATAGTGTTTTTGCATATTATCCAAAATACATTTTAGCGACAGACTGTATGTAAAGAAACCCGGGGGAAAAAAATGAGTTTAATTTGTACAAAATCAAACAGGAAAAAAAGAAGCGAGTTCTGAATCTTTCACGTTCGTTCTGTACCGTACCGATTCGGGTGAAACGATACGATTCGCGTGTTAAATGATTAGATTTATTAGCGTGAAAAGGGGGGTGAAAAAAATATGAGAAACGAGCGCTTTATTATAGTATTAAGAAGGGAACGAGCGTAGTGTGTATATAGTTAATATGTTTATTTTATATTTGTATATTTAGTTGAATAGTGTATAATATACAGCAGATACG
The DNA here is from genome assembly GCA_025469315.1 of Stegophylla sp. TES_Ste_2020. Classification (NCBI taxonomy): domain Eukaryota; kingdom Metazoa; phylum Arthropoda; class Insecta; order Hemiptera; family Aphididae; genus Stegophylla; species Stegophylla sp. TES_Ste_2020. Next base: position 1,420 of record JAIPRM010000360.1, on the reverse strand, counting down.
TGGAGCCGAGAGATCGCGAGAGGAAAGAGTGAGTGGTTTGTTTATATAAAAAAATACATATATATGTATATTATATATTACGTTATATACGAGACGAAGAAACGGGAAACCTGTTGACGACATTAAGTATTTTAAATTAGCTCCTCGGCTCCCTCTCTTCCCCGTGCGTCTGGGCGTGAAAACAGCAGCAACAGAGTACGGCGACGGAGGCAGAGGGAAAGAGATGAGAGATGGAGAGAGAGAGAGAGAGAAAATCGCTCATCGTCGATTTCGTTTTATTTTTAACTGAGCTCGTTGAAATAATAAATTACCTCCTCGAGTCTCTCTCTCTCTCTCTCTCTCTCTCTTTTTTCTCTGAGATTCGTCGCCGCCGCCGTAAAATATATGTATATTAAAATGTATATATAGTAGCGGTAGGTCAGGAGGAGACGATGAACTTGAAATGAACGCTGGCGCCGCAGCACGAGCGACGGGGGGAAAAAATAATAATAATAAAAACGCGCGGGAAAACTTTTTCTTCACTCCCATTCATAAGGCTAAATTGCTAGTTAAAATTCCGTATCGTACGCACGTCGTCGTCGTCGGTGGCGGTGCTGCTCCACCGCCGTCGTCATGCGTCGGTACGGGATGGCGAGGGGGGATTTGTTGTGTATAGTTTTCGTGAATGAAAAATCGAAATTATTATTTTTTTTTGTTATTGTTATAATCGTCTGCACTCGTGTTCAGTGTTGCTGGTTTGATGTTGTTTATATTATTATAATAATTATTGTTATCGAGTCGCGAAGAATTATAATAATAATAATTCGTCAAAGCTCTCCCGATCCACCCTGTATTAGAGTGGGGGCATAGTGATGGCCACCTGAGGAATAATATTATAATTTTTTTATACCTCGGATTCTATGAGTTTCTAAATATTATACGATACAACAAAAAACTGATGAAAAAACATATTGGCACTAATGGCCATAATACAGTCATCATCAGTTTTATTTCATTTTCACCATTGTAAAAAATCACCAATACACTACATACGATTATTTTCGATTAGGCGATTTTCTCCGATTGATCGATTATTATTTTGTAAGAAAAAAGCCGGACATACTTCGCACGATGGGTGTACTTCGCACGACGGGTGGTATTCACTTGACGGGCGTATTATATTTTAAAGAAACGATAAATCATTTCTTCAGTAAAACGATTCTGAACGAAGGAAATTAATAATATAAGAAAAAAAAAATTTTCAAAAAATGTCCAAAATTTTTTTTCACATTTTCAAAGTTTTCTTGCGCCAAAATCTTTTTCATTGGATTTTCCATCTATGTTTAAATTTTCATAAAATTCGGATCAAAAAATGATGGTTTCCGAGTCGTTTTTGTCAAATTTTGAGTAGTTTTTTCCAAAAAAAAAAAAAAAAATTGAA